>JAOTQE010052650.1:0-20651 GCA_025631205.1 Nesometra sesokonis
AGCCTAAAATTACCCCTTTGTGATACAGAAACACTGTGCCAAATTTCATGCTTTTACCACAAAGTGCACAATTCGCTCATTTTTTTGAGCTAATCCGCTGGACTAACAGGCCTACTATTGTGAGAAAAAAGAAAATGTATGCGTGAGACGTCCAAAATGCGTGCCCATTTGTGAGAATCACGCACTATGAGTGAGAATTGGCACGTGTATTATGCTACGTGAAAGGGATACTATATCAATATCAAGGTTAATGGTTCGCTGCAACATTATCATATAAATTTCTTGTAATTACAAAATGGTACGCCGGGACTACTATACTGCCCTCTATAATACAACTAAACAATTTCATTATTTCTATGGTCTAGAATTAGGAAGAACACAAACTTTGGCTGACTATATCGACTCCCCTTAAGATTTTGAGGTACACTTTGAGGTACCCTTTTTGATTTGCAAAAATGTATGAATTAAACCGCTTCTTAGTCTGAGAATGCCATTGTAGGGCGTTTGTGGTTCATTCTTCTAAGAATCTTAATCACACTAAGGTTGGTCAATAAACCCGATTTGTTCCGAATCACCTGGATTAGTGCACCAACTGTGAGTTATTATATATCGTGCCTTATTGTATATCGTGCCCTTTTTACATTTTCATGTGCTCTCATATTACTTCTGGACACCCCCTCTTGTAAAAATGTATTGCATTGTTATTCAATTTATCTTGCCCGATTTGGTCTACTCCACGGTCAATATGCACCGTTAAACTCTAATCAAGCCTTACAAATCACGAAAGCTTATAATGTTGATAATATCAGAGAAGGACATGCGAAATCTGTATAGATTCTTTGAAGGGATAAAATTGCGCCAATCTCAACACACCTACTACCTCACAAATGACCAATTATTCAGTTGACGGATGTGCAGGTCTCGACTTCGTTGTCATTTTGTTCAATGAAATGGTGTGATGCATGGTTCTAGGGAATAATCACTGCTAGTGTTCGGGGGCTTAGCAAACCAATCCCAACAGGATACGTTGTATTGTAACAACTATAATAGAAGTACGATGAGATAATGAATTGTAACCTTGGTTGAAAAACCGCAATGAAATTGTTCTTTTTCATTATACAACTTAGGATTTTTTACAGAAATTCATTAGGAATGCATTTGAAAGTCACCTTACGTCAGGTGGAAGAATAACAGGTTATCTAAGCAATGGCCACTGTTTATGGGTCATTCGTTATTAGGGCAGTGGTCAAGTGACCATGACACAGCACAATAGGCTTATATAAATACCGTCATTCTTACTTTGACTAACCAAGGTTCAGTCTCATCCTGATTGGTGTCAAAATGAAGGCATACATTTGGAGTGCTGTCAAATTTAAATCCAGGACTACGATGTTGCATATCCAAACATTACATAATGTTTGAAAATGCATAACGAAACAAGTAAACTATGGTCGTTGAAAGTAGACTGGCTACCTTGAAAAGAGCTCGCCATTATTTTGTATCAATCGAACCGCCAAAATACAAACTCTTACATATAAAAGTGGCCCTGTTCGGTCTTCTCCGAGAAAAAGTTATAGACGTTTTAACGTGACCAAATTGTACAGCTTTAAGATGGCCAAGGTACGGTATCGCATACAATGTGGTAATCATTGGTATCATGGAGGAAATAAACGGGTATGATAAATAATTGCACACAGATAATTTCATTCCATAGCACCTATATTAAAACTGTATATGTCCAAATATACCGACATTTAATGGTGTTAAGTGGTTAAAATAGACAAAAGGTAAAACAATTACTTTCGATAATTACTTCATGTTTGGTATCGTTTGAAAGCTAATTCATTGATGCGTAATTTATTAATTTGTAATATGTTGAGACATTCGCCGTTTCATTTCAAAGATTGCAGTCCAGTAAAAGAAACTATCCAACTACACAATCACTGGAACCTCAATAACTCAAAATCTTTTATTTTTTAAATATGACACTTTTGCCATTTTATGACAAAATTTCTGGCTTGATTTTTATGGTATTAAGATTAAAATATAGGCCTAAAACCCCTGAAGTCTTTAGAATGGTATCAAGGATTAAAAAAGATAATAATGGATCACAAAAACTGCAATTATACCTTTATATTTTACCCCTCTCACAAAACCCTGATTTTTTTTAAACATAATATACAATATATGATATACGAGTTTTTGAGATTTTTGATGTTATTATTGAACAGATAGTCCAGAGTGTATATTTAAAGCATAAGAAAAGAGAAAATTTTAAGTAATCTTTCGAATCGTACTAGGATCAAGTAAATTGATCAGTTAAAACTGCACTTATAACTATTCATTAATACCCTAACGACAAAATCAAAGGACTTGATTGTTAAGAGATTAATGGTTTTCACAAGCAACCAAGCAATGTGGGTATGGGTACCATGTTGAGAGCTGATGTAACGAACACACGAACACCTACTAACAGACATTGTAAATTGAGCTTCCGTAAATCATCTCGGGTCCTGGATTTTTTTCGATTCTCAGCTAGTATGTCAAGATTAGTATATTGCTCGTAATTCGCAGCAAAAAAAAAAGGAAAAAACAGACTTAATATACCAGATCAGTTTTGGATTCTTTAGTATCAACGTTATTGTAGAAGTAGTTCCTTTTTAATATCAGTCAATATCATAACACTACGATGAATACTCTGTTTCCACAAGGAGGCCTACCATCTATGTTCGCATTAGAAGTTGTTCTAATGTTGACCATTGTCAATACCCGATTCTCATTTCTATTATTAAACATTACAATGCCAAAGTTCAATGTATTTCCATAGGCAATAAACTGTATTAAACGTATTGTTATATGGTATGGTAACATATAATATGTATTGTGTGAAACAATAATACTAAACTGAACTTTATTGTCGAATCCGAGGGAGTGTAGCATTCCAATCCGTTTCACGCTATACCAACTTGCAATATGCTAGCAGCTCTAGCTCCACAGGTCCGCCTTCAAAAAATGAACATTTTAGTACCCTGGAGCTATAAAAAGAAAATCCATTGTATACATATATTATATTAGTTCTACGTATTTTAAGTTCTGCTAATATACAACGTAGTTTCAATTATTTTTTTTTTCGGTTAAATATTTATATTTTATACCTTGAGAAGATACGAAATATTTTACTAGTTGTAGGAAATATTTTAATTCACAAAGAAAGCACAATATTTCTCCACAACGAATAGAATTTTGTATCTTACGATAAATAAAGGCTTAATTGTACTGTAAGAATTTGAATAATAATTATATTGAAGATCTATTGGGGGTATACGGCTGAAGTTGTGTCAAAATATTGAACTCGTGTATTGTATGTCCGTCTTTTTACTTAACTTTTGGTAGGTTAATAGCATTTACCTTATTTAATATATTATATTATTAGTAGTATTATTATCATCATCATCATCAACAGTATTATTATTATTATTAATATTATTATTATTATTATTATTATTATCATCATCATCATCTCATCATCATCATCATCATCCTCATCCTCCTCCTCATCATCATCATCATCATCATCATTATCATTATCATTTATATTATTATTATTTATTGATTCTTCTTATTTGATTCTTCTTATTTGATTCTTCTTATTTGATTCTTCTTATTTGATTCTTCTTATTGCTCCTGTTGTTGTTGTTTTTGTTGTTATGGGATCCATGAAAATGAGCAACTTTTGATTATAACAAAATTGTATCTGCAATTCAGTATCTTTCTACAACATGATATAATTTGTAGTTTGTATTTGTGTTTTTGAATTAAGAAACCAAAGATGACCCGTGCAGGCCTACATAGACTACACTACACAGGAAAACTGATGTCAACATACATTCAATTCAACATACAAGACTTAGTTTAGAATGCTGATGGTCAGCTGCTGGTGTATAATAAGCGCCACCTACGGTACATTATTGAAAACTTCCTAACATTAATGTATACATCAAATGGCTCGATTAGTTTCTTTTTTTTTCTCCATTCGGTATTGTTCGCTTTAATAGTGAATTAAATCTAACTTGTCATTTAGTTTAATTGGACAAATAATTTAAATAAGACCGTGCAAAGATTGTTCAAACATTTAGGCCTATCAGTTAATTTTTGTATAGGTCTAGTCAATTCAAATACAAAAAAAAAAACTCGTTTATTTTTTTTGATTCGCCATAAAAAATAAACTTAAAAAATGGTTCTACCTCGTTATATGAAAAGTGTAGTACGCTTGAAGTCAGTTGAATTTGGGAACAAAACAGCTGCCTAGATTATCTTGTGCAATGTTGCGTGGTGTTCTTATTCTTTCTATCAAAGCCTAGCCGGTAGCCTCAACATGTTTTGTGACCTAATAATCGATTTAATACACACTTTTACCGCCTTTGAAATATTACTAAGTAAGATCGTTCGTTTGGTTATGAATGAGGAATAAGGATGATGAAAATACATTTATATAAACGCCAAGAAGCTCAACTTGTTGAGAACCAGGTCTTACATATAGGTGTGATCAGAGGCGGAATTGGAGTGTGGCTTAACAGGTTCCCCATTCCACCTAAATTTACCCCAAAAAGATTTTGAGTTGTTTCGAATGACAACCATCTTGTGTGCAACAATAGGCTAAGCCAATTCACCAAGACACAATATAATGCAAATAACATAGGCCCTTTTCGCCGCTTGTTAAAACCCATGGAACATGATACTGCCAGCTGGGTCACAAATGCTGGGGCGGATCCAGGATTTTCAAAAAAAAGGGGGGGAGGTCCAGGGGACTTTTACACCAGGGGTGTAGTCAGGATTTTACTCACGGAAGGAAACAAATAGGTAGACTGAGTCAGGGAGTGTTTTTTTTTTAAATTGATAAACCTCTGGATGTTCAAACAGCCATCTTTGAGTAAATATGATTCAGGCGAAACGTTTTTGAAAGTGAGGGGGCCCAGTGGCGGATCAAGATATTTTCAAACGGAATTGGGTGTATAAACCAGATCCATTTTAGTGGGAAGAACACAGACTGACTGCGCCAGGGGGTGGGTTTCTCCCATAGAAAACTTTTGAAAATAAACCTCTAGACGCTCATATAGAGCATCCTGGACTATACATTTGAAAAGTGGGGATCCCCACTCAAAAATATGTGAGGACAATTTTTTTCACTTTACATTTTTAAGAAGTGAGCAATATTGGCTGGGGCCAGGGGTCCGTTGAGGGTCCCCGTCCGGGGTCGAGGGGCCGAAGGCCCCGGAAAATTTTGCGTTATTTTATATGCTAAAAGCCACAGTAGAGCCCATCAAAATGTCCCATTTTTCAGATCAGCCAGCCATGGTTTCAAAGTTTGGAGTTTCGAGCGAAGCGGGCAATTTTGGTTGGGGCCAGGGGGACGCCAATGGCCCCGGTCGGGGTCGAGGGGCCGAAGGGCCCGGGAAATTTTGCGTTATTGTATATTATTAAAAGCCACATTTGAGCCCACCAAATAGTCCCGTTTTCCAGATCAACCTGTCTTGGTTTTGAAGTTTGGACTTGCAAGCGAAGCAAACAATTTTGGCTGGGGCCAAGGGCTCCCAATTGGGGTCAAGGGGCCGAAGGTCCCGAAAATTTTTGCGTTATTTTATATGCTAAAAGCCACATTAGAGCCCATCAAAATGTCCCGTTTTCCAGATCAGCCTGTCATGATTTCAAAGTTTGGACTTTTGAGCGAAGCGAGCAATTTGGACTGAGGTCAAGGGGTTCCGGCGAGATCCCCTGGTCGGGGTCGAGAGGCCAAAGGCGTCGGAAAATTTTGCGTTATTTTTTTTTTGCTAAAAGACACATTAGAGTCCATCAAAATGTCCGGTTTTCCAGATCAGCCTGTCAGGGTTTCGAAGTTCGGACTTGCGAGCGAAGCGAAAAATTTTGGCTGGGGGAAAGGGGAACACAGAGGGCCCCTGGTCGGGGTCGAGGGGCCGAAGGCCCCGCAAAAGTTTGCGTTATTTTAAATGCTAAAAGCCGCATTAGAGCCCATCAAAATGTCCCGTTTTCCAGATCAGCCTGTCTTGGTTTCAAAGTTTGGACTTTTGAGCGAAGCGAGCAATTTTTCTGGGGCAAGGGGGCTGCCAACGGCCCCCGGTTGGGGTCAAGGGGCCAAAGGCCCAGAAAATTTTGCGTTATTTTAAACGCTAAAAGACACATTAGAGTCCAAAATTTAGATTTCAGGTGCTAGAATATTACACTTTAATACTTAAAGTGTATTGCTGTCATTTTGAACATGGGATCTGCGTAGACATTATGTTCTGCCAAAAAGTTGGGGGCCGGGCCCCTGCGGCCACCACGGTTCCGCCGGCCCTGTAATTAGTCATTCCTTTTTAGTTGATTAAAATAACTTTGGTGTTATTGTCAAAAAGTGAGTTTCGCAATTGCCATCATTTAAGCCATATTGAGGATAAGTTTTTACATTCGTGAAATTAGCATACTATTGCGCTAAAATTAAACTTTCTGGACTCAAAGAAGGTTTGTTTGTATTTAATTTCCCTCTCTTCTGCCACCCTTTTTGACTTTATATCTTAAGAGGGGTGTTTGGAGATTCAATTTTCATATTACGGTACAGTAAATTTATTTTTTTACCTCTAAAAGGAGTGCTCGAGCACCCCTGGATACGCCACTGGGACATACGATGTGGACATGACAGAGATTATAAATTTAATGAGCAAATAAAAAAAGTCATATCCACTCTTTGATAGTTGCGGGGGTTGTGTATTGAGTTCGCTACAGTACTTGTCCTAAAATTTTATTTTTCTTCCAGTCGAAGGGGGGGGGGGGGTCCGGACCCCCTGACACCCCCTGGATCCGCCACTGCAAATGTATCCCCTCCCCACCACTAACTGAGAATTCCAAATCCGCAGCTGGAATTCAATTCATATAAACATGTTAAAAAAGTATTAGACAATTAAATAAAGCAACCAGGAAAACCTAAAAACATACAATAATTAATATTTAAACATATCAACTCTTTTTTAAATATAACATATTGATTTGTGTTTTTTTATGTGGAAGTGAAGGGTGTTCCATTTATTAGAGCCTTGGTGGATAATGAAAAACTGAGTTTTTGTGAGTCTAGAGTGAGGGGAATAATATTTCTTGTGTGGTACCTTTTTGGCTGATTGCAAAGTTTTAGTAATTAATTATGGTAATTTATTGTCAAAATAATATTACCAATTTATACCAATATTTTACCAAATATTATTTATACATAAAACACAATAATGAGATATTTGTCAAAAATATTTAATAAATTAAGATTTTGGAAGTTGTTTATAATGAGAGTTTGTTATTGTCTTATAATTATTTTTAGCTTTGAGCCTGTTGTTCCGCCGATTGTTGGGTTGCGGCAAATTGCTTTGAGTTAAAAGAAATCGTTTCAGTTTAGATACTTAAACTTAAGGTTTTTTCAACTCGCCACAACTCATCGATCGACAGGAAAGCAGGCTTTATGAAAATTGTATACATTTATTTATATTTTGCCAAATATTTAAAGTCCATTTACACTATGACGATAACAATTAACGATAAATGAAAAAAACATGTAGTTCCTATAGAAATGGTAATAATAATAATGGAAGTATTTAGAGTAGACTCAGTAACGATTTAACTTGTGTGTGATGGCATATGAATTTTACAAAATGTGAGGTGTGACGAAATGAGTAGTGTTTGAGATATTCACAAAAATAGACAGAATGTCATAATTTCACAAAAATGAGAATTCTTTTGTTTTGTTAAGTTTAGTAATTACATTTTATGATTACATTCTTCCTGTGTTTTTAAACTACATTTTGTAAAATCTGTTTTTCAAAATCAATGGAAAAACATACAGGAAGTCAACAGTTGTTTATATTTAAAGTTGATTTTCTTCAAGTGTGTTTTCATAGACCATGTTTTAAAATGATTTTTCTCTTGTTATACTGAAGCTATAAACCTCAATTAAAAACCAATTTAAAGCTTATAATCTCTTCTATCCAAATACAACAATAACTCAATTTTGGGGGTTTTTTGGTACAACACGACTCATTTTGTGGTGACACCTCACAAATAATTTCAATCAGGCAATAATCAATAAAAAAGTTGTAATCGTTAAACTCTAACGTTGTTATTGTTTGATTGATTATCACGTCATTTGATTTGATTTGTGAAAATGAATTTTATTTAATAGGCCTGAACATTAATGGTTAATTTTTATCTTTTATTTTTGGAACTACTTCGTTTTATTAATTTAGGCCTATTGCTGGTCATTATTATCATAGCGTAAATTGACATTTTCTATAAATAATATCATGGGGAAAAGCATTAGTACCAACACGTAACAAATAGTCAATACATTCTGAGGTGAAAAGCATTCTCTTTTAACGTAAGAGAGTAAAAATTCATTCTTTGTGGGGTGAACTGAAGGACCACTCCAAGAAGAAATAAATTCACTCAAACCGATTGAAAATTCTCTCCATAGGAGTGAAATCACTCACAATTTTGTAGAAAATCCACTCCACAAGAGTGGATAATGGAGTACTGATAATTCACTCTTTTAAGAGTGGTCCCCCATGTCACTCTCACTCTTTTAAATTCACCCTAAAAGAGTGAGTTTCACTCTTTTACATTAAGAGCCTAGTTGTACAACTTAGATTATTCCTCCAACATGCAGAACTCAAAATCTTTCAAAATGTGTGTACATGCTTTTGTTCAAACGAAAATCTCTAACTGATGATGTTCACACATTTTATTAGTTTGAGGAATATTATAATTATGTTAATAATGTTCTAAATTGAAACTTGAAGAAACTGAAAAGTGTGACAAAAGAGGGCGCTCAATAGACTTATTGGATCACCATTAAAAAGCTGTAGTTGGTGGTTTGCATGTCGACTTCTAATGTGAGGTTCAGAAAATTCAAGTATTTATCTTATAAATCTCAGATAATACAGAATAATCATTTGTTTTAACATAAAGGGAAAACCTAAAAATCAAAACATGTTAATTGCAACTCATAAACAGAAGCTGAAACATACCACAGGAAGAAACAGGACGAAAAAACGTCAGTCTCTCGGTCAAAAGGGGAGTGCTGGCATGTATGATAATTTTATTATGATATTTAAAAAGAAGTCTACATAGTCTTGAAGTAGACTTATGTAAAAACAATAGGTGACGATGAATGGAAAACAGTCTGAATACTCATATTTTATATTAAGTGTTGTTTTAGTATAAATGAAAGCTTTTCATTGATGGTGAACTGGATGGAACTGGTAATTTGTCAAAGGTTTAGGGCCGGAGAGTTGAGTTTTGTTTAAACAAATTAGTTTTGAAATCAATATATATTTTGTTAAATCACCCAGTATTTTGGTTACGAAAATCAAGTCCGTACACTGGTCTGTGAATGAGTGGAGGGGCGTTTTTTCCAAAAACGGACAAGCGTGAGAGTTTTATGGAAAACAAGACGATCCGGGAGTATTTTAGGTCCTCTTTTTATGTTCTACATAAATGATATATCACAAACTATGGTCTCTGGTACCAGTGTTTTTGCAGATGACGTTGTTTTTTTTTATTATTCTGCTAAAAATATTTTACAAATGACAAACTACAAGAAATTATGGACAGTGTTATTAAGTGAGTGCTATAATGAAAATCAACTTACTATCAATGCCGATAAAAGTAAAACAATGTTAATTAAGTGTAATAAAAATCAAGAAGATCATCTTGATATAAAAATTAATGGAAAAAAAAATCTAGATGTTGTTAAATCAATTAGATACTTGGGTGTCACAATCGATGATACTTTGTCATGGAATGAACATTGTAATAATATAGGTAAATCAGTAGGATATAAAGTCACTTGTTTTGGAAAGCTAAGAAACTTTATAAATAGACGACTTTTGGAAACCTTACAATATTGCCATCTTGCGAATATGCAATATCTGTGTGGGGTAGTACCACTGCCAAAAATAGAAATATTATAAGTAGACTTCAAAAACCATGTGCCTCATAATACCAATGTGTTCTTTGATTAGCCCCTGTTAGATTAGAAAATGGAGCTGATCTTGTTCGTGATGTACATACCCATAATACCAGATCTAATGATACTTTAAAGATAGTTACGCCAAAAATCAATATTCATAAAATGGAACAGTCCTTAAGAGTTGCAGGCGCACGTTGTTGGAATGTACTACCCCTCAATTACAAGCTACTGAATCGCTATGGTCATTCAAATATAATTATAAACAGCAATTCTTTTAGATTTAATTAAGGCCTTTTTTTAGATTGTTTCATGTTATTTCACTTTAATGTATGTTTTTTCTCATTATATATAATCAGGATTATATTGAAAAACAGTATATATTGTATACTAAATGTATTATGTACATTAGTACATATTTTCCATGTTTTTTTTTATTATATATACTGAATATATTCTATCCTAAATAAATATGTTATAAAAAAAAAACTGTTCGTGCACTGCACGCCATCACTTTTATTTAGCTAAAAAAACGGGCTAGTATTCCTATTCTACAACCGCCTATACAAGGCGATTAAAGATTAGAGTGCAGCTATTGATCCAAAACTATACAAGCAAGATCAGTGACCGAATGAATCGGTTCTGTATCGCCGAGTGGAGGCGTTATACGCAATTTGTATGACTCCAGAAACAAAAAATAATATATTGTATAAAGTTTTAATAGGGAAGTAAGCATTTAAATGTGTATTTATAACGATATTTTAATTCAATTTTAATGTTAATGTATTACCAGTTGATGATTAATTAATTGTTTCATATCTCGTAAATATTTAAAGTGACACCCGTACGATGCTTGTAATCAGAAATTATATAAGAAAAGAACAAAACGCAAATAGTCACAAACGTGCATGACAAGACCGACAAGCAGACAGACAGACAGACAGACCGATACACATTTTTGAAAATCTGTTTATAGAGATGCTTTCTGCGTTTAAAAAATGGCAATAGACGTGTGCCCGGGCTTTCTGGTGTACCCTTAAAGGTGCATAATATTCACATTAATTGTTCGGGTTTTTTTAAATAGTATTTCAAAACAGAAGATATATATTTGCAAAAGAAAATCTCGATTTCAAAAAAGAAGATATATAATATAAAAATGTAGGTTAATAAAAAATTACTCTGTGTATTGTCAGATTGTCCCAGCTTAGGTGAACCTCGAGGATATATGAACAAGGGGGTCTTCAGAACCCTGAAAACTCCACCCCAGTGTGAGCGTACGGGCCTGAAAAAATATGATTGAAACTAACCAATATCGAATTGAGGGGAAGAAGAGGAAGAAGCGGTTTGGAACATGGCGTGGGAAGTGCAATTTTGGAGATAGTGTTACATTTTTATCCTTAATTTTAAAAGGCAAAAGTGTAGAAAATCAAGGTTGGAATAGAATATTTAAGAAGCATTGGCTATGAATCTTAAAGTTGTCTTTTGAATTACTAAAGGTTAGCTTAAGTAAAAAGGGTATGCATTTTGCCTTCCCAAAAATTATTACAGTGTACAGAGGGACTGTTAAAAAGTAAATGATACGAAGAATATTCAGTGAGAAGAAGGATAATAATCTGTGGGTGATACCAGAATTTCTATATATTATGTTTTCATCCATTTCATCCATTTATTTAGACAACCGTCTGAAATTATTCCATTCTCTGAGAGTCACACACCATGAGATTAAACAATAGCAATGGAGTGGAATTTTTCTTAGTTGGATTTGCCAAGAAAAGGGGTAGAATTATTCCATAATTCCTCTTGCAATTTTGTAGGCAGAACACATTAGACAAAAGCGGTATTCATTTTCAAATGTCAAGGTATACACTTTACTCTTCATCTATATAAGTATATGTCTACTCGTACTGTTTAGGTCTTTAAATCTTTAAATTTACTTTGTTGTCCAGAAAGAACTGATTGTCAAGGATGGGCATTGATTTTGTTACTTTATAACTATTTTGAGTGTATCAGAGAAAACAAAAAAAATCCCTTTTCCAAACAAAAATTTCATAGTGATAAAAAGTTTGGATTTTAATTGAGAATTATTTGAAATTATTGATATTGGGAGAGATTTTGTTAAACCATTTTGATTGAAGAAGAGCAAGCAAAAATTTTGTTTACGTTTCCATTTGGTATTTTATTTTAAAAGAAATCTACATTTTTAGTATATTAATTAATATAAGTTGAGCAAAAGGAACAAAAACAAATTTGAAGAAGTACAAATATCATATAGATTAAATACAAGATACAAGCAGATATATTTGGTGATTCTACAAACAGATGGAATTTTAAAAAGAGCGTGTTTAAATGTTGTATATTTCTTCAGTTTGAGACAGTGGTGGCGCCAGGATTTGCTCGACTGGGGGCCATGATACCCGACAGGCGGGGGGGGGGGGAACTCGGAAAGTTCGGGGGGGCGTGGTTACCGGTTTGGTTCTGATTAGCAAAAAAAATGTCATTTTCCCGTTTTGGCCCATTTTGGCCCAGTCTATTTCCTATCTGTAGAGGCTATTATGCAATATTTTTATTTTGCTTTTTCACGACGAAAATGGTCAATCTTACCCGACGGGGTGCCAGCCGTCTCCAACGTCATTCAAGTATAATTTAATAGACTTTTAAAATACACCGAGTGCCAAGATCATACAGAAAACAGAAATCAATTCATATAAAGCTTAAATATTTGTTCATTATTAAAAACAAACAATAAATGTGAAAGAAATTTATCTCCTCCTCTTACTTTTCTGTTTTTATCTGTTCTCAGACATAGGGTAGACATTAGACTACATCCGAACCTTTTATTTCTTTATTGAAAGCGAGCACCTAACCACAAATCCACATCCCCACTCTTAATGAAAATCGTGCATGATAGGTCTAAATCTGTTTACTATTAATTAATTTAAAATCTGGTTCTCACCAAACCGGTGATCGTACTGTTTGTTTTCGATCGATAAATACCTGTCCATTTCTATCAGTGCTATTGTAATTTGCCCCATTCAAAATCGTAATGAAAGTAAATGTACCTATTTGGCCGTTTATTTGCATGAACAGAATTCATTAAATCTAAACTCCATTCATTAGTTTACTCAACCAATAAAGCGTTGAATTGTCCTCTTAACTCAATAATAGTCTAACCGATATTAATCTCAATTTAATTCCAATCGAGTTTATTAATTTGCAATTGAAATAATGTAGGTAATTTAATAGTTCAATGTTAATTCATATACTTGTACATAGATAGGTTGGTAAACTAATTGAGCATTCGCTAATTATTTTCACATCAAGCATTGATACTATTAATATTGGTATTCAATTGCCCCATATAATCGTCGCCGTCATCGTCAACATCGTCTTCAATCATCATCATCATCATTATCATAATTATCATCGTCATCATCATCATCATCATCATCATACATCATCATCAGGGGGAATATTAAGGGGGAAATATATTTAAAAGTAGCAATTACGTTCATTAAAATTACAAAACTGTCTTCTAGTATTATTTTTTATTCGTTGTCACATCGTTAATCACAGATGAGGCCTCTGTTCTCGAGTGTTTTTGTGTAAACAAGGAGTAAATATTGTAAGTCCTAGGTTTAAATAAACTTATCAAACATTCAAACATAGCCTTTCTTTTGATGGCCATGGGCGATTGCTTGTGAGCGCAAAAGTATTTCAAAATACCTATGTGCTATATAATTACCTTGACAATTTTTCAGTTTCTTTTAGCAATAATTCTTTTTTTTTCTGGATAGGTTATTAAATAAAAACGGCTATTTAGATGTCAATTTGTTTAGTGAAAGATCGTCATTTGTCTGAAGAAGCTATTCGTGAAAGTAACCAATGGTAGCGCCAGCAGGTTGCGGAGCATCCCCCACCCCTCCGTCGTGGAAGGCTGCCCCCTCCTCCAACCCCGTCGGTGATGATTGACCATTTTTGTCGGAGAAAAGCAAAATAAAGATATTGTATAAGTGACCCAAAACAATAGGAAATAGACATAAATTGGGCTAAAATGAAACGGGATAATAACACGAGTTTTTTTTTTTTTTTTGCTCATCAAATACGGGCAACCACACCCACCCGGACTTCCCCCTGTCGGGGACCATGGCCCCCGTCGGGCAAATCCTCACTGTATGGCCCCCCCACTGAAAAGGAACGCAAAACTGTCAAGGTATACCACTATCATGGTTCGTAGTAAAAAGGACTATATCTAATACCCCAGATAAACGTTTATAATAGTACAGTTTCCAAGTTTCCAAAGATCTCATAGTCTAAACTTTTCACACCTCAGTCCATCAATGAGGGAGAGGGCGACCTCTTAATTTTCACCTCCACTCCCTTTAAAACTTTTGGTTTTGTATTCTCTACTATCGATGAAGCGCTCTGCGATTATCAAAACAATACAAAACTTTCTTATATATGCCATTTAAGAGTTAGCCACCTTGTTTTCCCCAAAACATTCTGTAGGCCTACTCTTTCTAAAATTTATAACCACCGAATCTAACCACCCAATTCACTGAAGATGCTATGTTTAAACCCATCCAACCCACCCCCGATTTTAAAAACGTGTCTACGCCTTGGTGATCCTAGTCTGATTACAAATGTATTTTCGTTGGGTTTTTTTGGAGAAAGTGTAAACTTCACATTTTTAAAATATTTGAAGTACGCTGATTTCAAAAAATAAATGTTGTGGTATGTTATGGGATGTTTTTGATTGAAATCCAAAATGGCCGCCAAATATGTAATCTAGAAAAATTGACATTTATTTTTTAAATCAGCGTACTTCAAATGTGTCAAAAATGTTAAGCTTACACTTTTCCCCAAAACCCCAACGAAGGTATATTTTGTGACATTTGTAACCGGACTATCCACTTAATTTGACCAATCAATCTTTCATAAACACCACACTCAGCTCACCTATTTAAAACCCTAGGTATTGGTTTAAGGACCACTCCCAGTTTAAGCAGACTACCAGTGCTACGGCCCTGGTAGTTTGCTTAATGTGATAAGTTCCCTTCTTTGTGGTAGTGATGATGAAGTCATGAGTTGACAAAGTATCAAATTGCAATACACTTTTGTTACATGTTGCAATTATTTAAAACTCTCTGGTCGTGTTACAGTTGTTTTGTGTTATGAATATGACATTGTTATTTTAAGGCTTATTGTCACCGTTAACTAATCCAATGATCAACTAGCTTGCGGCTTCTTTGCTATTTGAACACTTTAGTTTACTACGGCATATTTCCTCAACACGAAATATATACTTCTTAACCATAAAGCTCGTAGGCTATTAATCGTTTTCTAATTTAGTTGATTCAGTTGTGAGCATTCCAAAACAATAATTACTAAATGAGATTATTTAATTTATAGTAAATGAAAACAAGACAGAAAAATATACAATTAAGAAACCTGAAAACGATCAGAAAAAGTGCAAGTATCTCGGATAATTACTTGATACTATAGAAGGTATAAACGGAAGGCAACACCTAAAAATACTAGTATTCAATCAATATAAAAAGAAACTGGAAAATATATGTCTTAAAACATTATGAGATGTATAATACATAACAAAATTATATGGGCTTTTCATAAATACCACCAAAAGATAAAACGTTCCAGGGGCAGTCCAAAAAGCCTTAGGTATGAAAGACAAGAAGTGAGGAAGTTGGTGGTTACAAAGGGATGGAATCTATTATTGAGGGATGTAAACGCTAAGCCTATAGAACGATCAAGCGAACATTGAGACTGCCAGCATTTTAGGCTGGTATTCTCGAAAGCGGACTAACTTTAGTCCAGAACTAAATTCAGATTTAATCTGGGACTAACTGACTATAGTATTCTCAAAGGTGTCTAATGTTTGTCCAGTTATAAACCCTGGGCTAAAACATTATAAATTTTATCTGACGGGAAACCAGGTTTATGGATAGTCCAGGATACTAGTACTGTTCTAGGGTTAGTCCTGGACTAACTTTCGAGAATACCAGCCTTAAACCAGGTTTGATTTATTGTTTCAATGGAAAGTTGAATTTTAAAAGTTTAAATCGAAGTTGAAATTAGAAATAAATTAGAGGAATAATTGACAGGCTGATATAAATTTTATTGGATTGAATATTTCAGAATGGTACATAAAGCATAATCAAATGAGTCGGAAATTGATAGTAGTGTGTATAACAGTGGAAAACCCTGAATTATGAGGGATAATATAGCCTATTGCTGTTTGAATAGAAAACTCTTTAAAGTTCATTTTTTATTGAATAAGTTTCTTATATTTTGTCAAACATGTAGAAAAAGATAGGAATAAATGTCAAAACTTTTGTGATTCACGAATTAAGCTTAGTGTTTTTCTGGAAGTGAAAATTCATGAACTCAACGTGTCCATAAGCAACAAAACACAACGGAAAAAAACTGTTGAACACAATTAAAGAAAAACTGAGTACAACGGAGAGTTGAAAAAGTTAGATAAATTGTTTAAATTTGATTTCAGTTATTCAGTTACTTTCAGTCGCTTTCTTTTTCTGGTAGAGATAAACCTACCTCTAGAGGGTTTACTTATCTAACAATTCATTCATGCTTCATGTTTGAACGAAACAAGCATGACGTTACCTCTCACGCGTTACTAACGTCGTTCGCATTACATGACACGCGCGACGCACACTTCGTAAATAGCACAAAACATGTATCTAGGTCGTCATATCAATCAACCGAGAATTCTAAAAGCAAAAGGAGAGAATAAATATTATTTTTTGGGCAATAATGTGTACATAAATCGTTAGAAACGTTCGGGTATTAATTAATTTGAATATAATTAGGTTGTTGGTATCTATTGGAAACAAAACGTCAGATCAAATTCGGAATTCTATATTTCGTAAAATACCTACACAATATCCTACATTCAAAATGTGAAATTTTATTATTTTGAGTTTTGTTTTTGCCTAGAGTTATTTTTATTACCATATTTGGTAATGACACTGTGAGCAACATTAGCATGCATAGATCTGGGCCTCTAAGAGTGAGCTTGGCGGTGGGCCAGGATATATCTATCTGCCATGACTTATTACAACCAAATAAATGTTATTAATACTATGCCTTTATTGACGTCTTGTATTACGTAATTAACGACCATGGTGTTGACATAAAAATTACTTCCATTGAATACAACAAGAAATTGTTTAAGATGGCGATATGGAGGGGATTGGGTTCTTACTGTTAAATCGACCTGTACGTTCGCCTCCTGTTATATTGGAATAACAGAAGATCTTTCCTGCTTAACCATTCTCCGGAAGATTATTGCTGTGGACCTATTTATTTTGAGTATAACTTAGCTTGCATTTGAGGTCCAATGAAGAGCTCAATATGCCCTCTTCTGACTAATCGATTAAGTAAGCAACACATTTTTTAATAACCCGCTCCACCAGAGTAATTGAACCAGTGATAACTTGTTGGTTTTATAAATGCCCGGGGTTTACATAGGAATTTATTCGAAGGGTGCGTTTTTTGGGATATGGTATATTTTAAACAATAGCGAGGTTTCGCAAACTTACGAAATACGAAAACGAAAACGGATACGTCACACTCGAATTTTTGAAAGTTCCTAAATGTGTTCAAAAATATATCAAATTGTCTACCTATGAATTGTTGATGATCGTCGTAAAATACTGGCCAGCTGTGACAGATATTCAAGGTGTTCTATTCAAATGTTACAAGAATGTATGACGTATCCGTTTTCGTATTCGTATTTCGCAAGTTTGCGAAACCTCACTAATAACAGAGAGAAAATCCGAACAGCATTAATAAAACAATTGAAGTATCGCTCTTTAGCGCAGCCAATATAGAATAGTGTGAAGAACTCAAACAGAGCCTTTTCCACTGATCACGTTAAAACGTTGCACCAAGTAATAAGTAATAATAGCCAGTATATACCGTACAGATTGTCCAGGTAGGTGGTATGAAAATATCAGGAAGGGAAATTCGAATATTAAGATAGGCGTATTGCTAGTGGTCATTAGAGAATATTGTATATCTCTCATCAAAACGAAAGGCGGCCATATAATGCAATATTAATATTGAACAATTGAGAAAATCCGAGACCACGATTGATAAAATAAATATTGACTGAAATATAGTCCTCATATATGTAGACGGCCCCGTTTCGTCTTAACTAGACTCCATCAGTGCAGCTAAGGTTACAAATATAGACCAGCCCGAAAGATCAAACACATACCTCTTAAATAATTATGGGCCTTACATGATGTTTGGTCCATTTGTCCATTCGTTAGGCCTAGTACAAACTTTTTTTAAAAAAATTTAGGATGAGGTTACATTAAGGAAATAAGGGAACGCTTTTTCCAAAGTTCTGGATATGAACTTTATTGATAAGGCGAAGGGGCATAAACCAGAGCGTTTATTCGTCTAATTGGGGTAGCTAGGTATTCCGTCTCTTTGTGAATTTCCTTGGTATGCATCAACACGGGAAGATGTTTGGTTCATTGGATAACTTCGTACAGTATAGTTGGTCAGCGTGTGCGTCAGTATTGATACTTAACAGATTACCAGTATTCGTTGTTGTACATCTATAATTATAACCATATCACTAGCTTATTATGGAAAGCCTGCTATAAAAGAACCCACAATTAACTACTCCACCATAGATAAATACATGTTTGCCAACATCGATTTTCAACCTCTTCTAGGCGATTGTCCGGTTATATCTGTCAGATAATATGATGTAATTAATGAAATATGAGATGTTTGTTGGTAGAACAATAGAGCATCATCTTCGCTACATTGTTCGAGAATCCTATATATATAATGTTTCAAGTGCAGGATTTCAAACCACTTGTTGGTCAAGTTAGTTCAAGTGCTAGTATTGTGTTAATTAATCTCCTCGGTGCTACCTATGGCTTCAACAGGTAGGGTAATTTCGTATACAAATTATAGATTTATTGTCACTTGGAAATATACAAATTTAACTTTTTCAAATTGATAAAATTAAAGTATTTGAGACAATGTTACCAATCAATTTGTTCCGTTAAGTGTTAAAAAGAAGAAAACTTCAAATGACTGGAAATCGTTATATGTTTTATTATTACTCGGTAAATTATAAAATATAACTATTTTTTAAATAATGTACTATTTTTTTCCAGTTCTTCGCTTTAGTGTTAATTAAAAATGGTAAAAACAAAATTAAAAAAATAATTTCCATTATATCTTTTTATTATTTTTTCGGAACCGTTAAACATCAATATCTAAATTAAAGAGCTAGAATTCCTAAAAAACGCTGTTTTCAGCCTGTGCCTTGATTGCTAGAAAGGATGTAAATGATTTTACACTAAGGTAAATATTAATTTCTGACTACATTATATAATATTACTTCATTTTACTGTTAGGTTTCACTGCAGTTCCTCCGTTATACATTGGAAGTAGTTTATATGATGAAGTGACACGTCAGAAAATAGTGCCAAGTCGCTACAATGACCTCTCAAGGCAATTGCTAGTCTCGCAAAGATGTAATGTTTTTGGTAAGTAGCTTTGAAATAAATTAATCTTTGATACTAATTTCCAGATATATTGATTTTTTGAGGTGTAGGACGTTCCTATAATGGTCCTCACATCAAGACGCCAAGAAAATTTTGTCAAATGTATCTGTGATCAAAACAAGCACTTTTAGCAGGTTTCACGCAGATTCTCTCATTAGGGCCTAGATATTTAGGTCTGGGGAGTTAGCCCTTAAATTTCCCACATTCACACCCGAATTAGAATTGGCATAAACATTGTCAATAACTTTTTCTAGACCTAATCATAGTCTGTTCCTTAGTAAGAGGACACATCTTTTTATAATTATCTTGTTAAATCATAGTAGGCCTAACCCAAAGTATTGCAATAGTAAACTACTCTAAAGAAAACGAATACGCTAATCATGAATATCTAAGCTTTTAATTCGGTGGATTTATAATACGGTGCGACAACTATCGGTTGCAGTGGACAGGCCGGAATCCGCAATGAATTTTGGGAAAAGGTCGACATCGATGTAAGTAGGCTTTTCGTGTTAAAAGTATATAACATATTGTATATTTCCCCTTCGATATTTAGACCGTTTTCTATGAAATTTTCCTCCGCCTTTATTTAGGGGTCCGCCATTTTAGGAATCTTCAGTAAGCCATCACTAGATTGCACTGTACAGACGCGATGTCGACCCTGAAGTTGGAAATAGGCCTGTCCGCGGCAACCGATAAGTGGTACACCGTATTTTGAATCCACCGAATTGTAAACTGTAAATGTTGAATAAATGAAACAATGTGCTTTTTTTCAGGTCACTTGCTTGACTCTAATAGCAACAGCGCCAGAAACTGTTCAATCGGCGGCAGTAAACCCAAGGTTGCAACTCCAGAGGTTGTCGATAAAATTGAAGAGTATAAACAGGGGAATCCGTCAATCTTTGCATGGGAGATACGAGATAAATTGATAACTGACGGTAAGATTCAGACTTTAAAATACCTGTCTAAAATTTTCTAATTTAATAGGCCTAATGATTTTTTTATTTCAATTTATTTATTTAAACAATATCTAGATTGATTAGTAATGCTGAAATGATTACTTTGTCAAATTAACATTATAT
>JAOTQE010052672.1:0-20642 GCA_025631205.1 Nesometra sesokonis
CACGAAAGTCCGAAGTGGACTTATTTCCAGTGGGGTCCTTCTGGTGGTGATTGGGCAGTACACCGGGAGACAATCCCGGTTGGCTTGGGGACGAGTTGGCTTTGGGACAAGTTGACTTGGTGACGAGTTGACTGGTGATGAATCAGCTTGGGGACGAGTTGGCTTGGGGACGAGTTTACTTGGGGACGAGTTTACTTGGGGACGAGTTGACTTGGTGACGAGTTGGATTGGTGACGAGTTAGACTGTTCTGATAGAGATCATGTCTTCTAGCAGATCAGCTTGAGATGACCAGACCACTTGAATAATATGACGACACAGCACAGTATCAATAATCAATATATTAATACCAGTCTCTCAGACATCCGTTCTGTACCATGTATCATAAAGCAGTGCCAGGCTCCAAGGTTCCGGTGATCAATCAACTCGTCGACTGATGATCTTCATGGCATCCTAAACTGTTTTTCTGTTACAACACTTCCTGCACACTGAAAAGCTACCATCTCCAAGAGCATCTGTCGTCACATCCAATTTATATAATTTATTAAAAGGAGAATTCTTTAGAGCCAATACACTGCTAATCTGTGAATCAGTAGGTTTATTTGTATTGGTTGGTGGCGACAGAAGATTTTTAGTAACTGCATTCTCATTAAACAAAATGGATGAAGCAATAAATGAGTAACCTCTAAATACCCCACAATTTGCTGTATTGGGTATAGCCACTGGTAATTCAGCTACATATCTGTAAATTCCGTTGCAAAGTTACTAACGTCGGTTTTATTCCTGATGTCTGGTTTGAAGGGCGCTGAAATCTTGCATGCCATTAATTTTGTCCAATTTAATCCCTTGAAGAAAAGGTGCTCAGGACTTGCCTTAATATTTTTTTGCAACTAGCCAACCGGGTAAAATTTTAGCTAGCCCATAATTTTTTCTTTCTAGCCCACTGTGCAACAATGTACTGTATAGTTTACATACTAATTTATTACAGAAGGACTATTGTTTAAATAAGAACAGGTTTTTTTTTATTAAGGCAAGGTCCTTAACAACATACAAATTTATTAATTTATTATTATGAAATAGTAATAAAATGCAAATAAATAAAAAATAACTTCTTGTGAAATAACTCTAAACTTTATTCTGTATATTTTTTTATACAATCATCACACTCATAATAATCAGTCTACAGTATATTCAGAAATCAGAGTCTGAAAAATCCTCAACAGACGAAGAAGAGCTGCAGTAGCTGTTTCTTCCTGTGACACATCTTTATCAGAAGAATCTTGTGACTGGATTTTATCATTTAAATCAGACCTGTTAAACCGTCTTCTTGCATTGGTATTCCATAGATTAATGGCAGGTAATGGATCAAAATCATCTTCAGCAGAGGACATCATGATTGTCATCAAGTCCGATACTCTATCATCCCTAAGAGCTGTTCTATGCTTTGTCTTGACTCTCTTCATTTTACTAAACCCTCTTTCTGCTTTCTGCTTCTCACATTTAACTACCCTCGCCTGACTGAAGTGGGGAGAGGGTATTGCGATGAGCTGCGTCTGTCCGTCTGTCTGCGTGTGCGTGTCTGTCTGGGTCCATATCTCAAAAACTATTAGGCCGATTTACTTTAAATTTTCAAACAATATCAGAACCAAACGTGTCTAGGTCCTCAGGTTTGGGGCTGTCCGACTTACCACATCAATTCTGGATTCTAATCTATATGATTTTGTGTCTACTGCCCTCTCTTAAGTGACAAAAAATACAGTAGGCTAGATACTAAACAGGCCTGATAGTTACTGATATACTCTGGTCCTATCTGTTAGCTATTGCCATTAAAATTCCAAACATAACCTTTCTTGACCCTGAATAGAGTATGTCGTATGTTTATTCTGTGTGCCTGATTCCTCCCTATCACAGTGAAAGTAGGAAAAGAGTGAAAACTATGGCTTTAGGCTGTTCACAAATAAACACAAAAACTACAAACATAAGAGGGAAAAACCTTCAAAACATAGGCGAGGGTGTAATCGTTTAAGATTAATTTGGTTTGTTTACTGCTCTTTTCACTGGGCTTGCATAAATAATGCTTTAAGCAACATTTGTATGTCCTAAGCTTTGCTTCACAGCATTTCACAAGTTACAAATTGTAATTACTAGTACAGGTAGTGTTTATTTCCAAGGCTTATTGTCTATGTGAAGGAGGCTTTGTCTGCTGTAGTATGGAGTGAAAAAACCCCATGAGTACCCTGATCATGTATAAAGCTAATTTACCATGTGAAACTGATTGTTTACATAAGATTGATTCATTTTGAAGTCAAGGCATTTCATTGATTTATTTTAATTTTAATTAATTACAATAGTTTGGCATTATTCCTAACAGGTAAAGGTTAAAGGTGGTCTGATTTAGTAATGAAGGTAGAGAATGAGCTGCTAACAAATTTTCTATACCTACATTTCTATGAAATGCTAAGAGTGACTTAAGCTTCAACTTCAGCATCTGGTTGTACATTCACTTCACTTAACAGGGATCCATTGTAGTAGACCATTTGACATAGGCATTAAATTATTCATTCGGCAACCTAATAATTTCTGCCTATTCAGCATTGGGTGGCTAGTTTAGCATTTTGCGACCAAATTGTCATCTGGGTGATTATTCTGCGACATTTCACCTTGTGCTTGGCAGCTACGTAATTCATATAAGAAATTAAAGGAGTCCTTTAAAACTATGTATTTATGACAGAACATCAAAGGTTACACACCTCGGGTACTGCTAATTACCATACGTAATCAACAGATGAGCAGTAGGCCAGTCCCTTTCTTTTCCATGGCTAGGTCTGCTCTAAACTTAATATTGCAATTACTGAATATTAGGCCTAGTATTAGGTTTAATAATATTCATTTGAAGCAGTCAGGTTAGGTAAATCTACTCAATGTGACGAGTAAGATGACATTTTTCTGTGTGATTTACCCCCCAAAAAATGGGAAAATTTTATGCAACATGGGTTCAGTAAACGGCGAATCTCTGGTGGGTAGCCACGAATGCTCGCTAACAGGACCTTTAGTATATGGCAGATAAAATGTTAAATTTTTATCAAAACCTCAATAGCGAGCATTTGTGGCGTTTGATAATATATTGTTTAAAATGTAAGTATTTTAGCATAATGCTTTTCGAAAAATGCCCAAAATCTGTTAATTTAGTGAAATCTCTCTAATGTTTAGCAGAAATGCATCTAAAACATCTGTGAAGTAGTCTAGATTCAGTCGTATTTATTCAATGGCTGTATATTTGTTGAAAAATACAAAAAGAGTTCAACCTAAAAATTACCAGTTTAAAGTCCAAGACCATCTTAAACAAAGAACTGATATTGAGGGTATTATTTTTGGTACCTTGCCGATAGGATCAAAGGTATGGATACAGCGGGGTGTTTATTAGCCGAAAAATTAGAGAGTTAATTGAATTAACTTGGCTTGTTAGCTTGAGAGTTTTCCATGTAATTTAACTTTTTCTTGGATATACTGTATTTTATCCCCCTTGGGTACTTCTGACAGAGATCTCAAACATCTCCAGTTGCTCCAGAACAAAACTGCTAAGCTTATTTCAAAGCAAAAAAATTTGGTCATTTCTCTCTTGTAAAGTACTTTCAAATCTCCACTGTAAAAAAAAATGCATCAATTACAAAAACCATCAACTGTTGTATGGCATCTAAATAGGGAATTTTCATGTTCTATCTATTCTAGGTTTTCAGTAACATTGTACTTTTTGTAAAGTGATGATCTACAGGTCATACCAAAATTGCCTGAATACGCTGAACAGTTTTTTAACAATTTTAATTTGTTATCTTAATGTATTTTCTGTGTCAGAGGTCCCAAGTTGAAAAAAACAGAATTCCTGGAGATTTACTTGTGGTCGTCCTACCACTGTTTGTAATATCTACTCTGAAATGTGTGTACAAATACTCTTACTTCCAAGCTCAACACCTTGACTGTTATAAAATGATGGTTTCTAACATGAATTGTCACTGAAATCTGTTCTCCAGAACATTAATGAACTTCATAGTTACTTAATTTTGAACAATATTTTGAAATAAATAAGCCAATTTATGAAACTATTATAAAACCTGGAGAATTTCCTGGAGAAAATTAAATTCCAAGAGAAAATTTGAAAATTCCGGGAGCCCGGGAGATGACCCAAAATTCCTGGAGACCCCAGGACAATCCTGGAGACTTGGGAGCTCTGCCTGTATAGTACTATAAAGAAAATTAACTTGGTCACAGAATCACCACCTGCCAGACAAAATGCTCTTCACTACTGGGCACATCCATTTTTAATTTTTACATAGTACTTTAGAAACTGATCTGCCATCGGATACAACTGTTTTAAATAAGAACAGCATAACCACCAAAACAATTTTTTAAGGGATTTTATTTGGGCATATGGATGATGCGCTGTGATATAACCAAGGGTGTTTTATACAGCACCATCATGACGCCCTACAACTGGAAATGGCCGATATGCACCCTGGGTTAGCGCTAGTAGAAAACAATTTTCTGTATAAATTTATAAGAAAGATAGTATATGTAATAGAATACATGAGATCAAGTTACAAATTATGAATATTGTAATCAATTTTTATTGATTGTAAAAATACAAAACCGACTAAAGCTACCTAGATAAAACAGACAACTGTGCATGTAAACAATGATATGTGTTATTCTATGATTACATGGCAAAGACCAATACAAATAACAGGCTACAAAACCAACCACAAATTAATGTTTAGTTTAAAGACTTATTCATGTTAAAAAACTCAAGGCTCAATGAATGACACTGACCTTGTTTATTACCAACATCAACTGGTTGTTGGAGATTTTCTTTCTACCTGTTTATGCATTTGGCCAACCTGCTCTCCTGTATAATTTGTTGTATGGTTACTAGTTCATGAGCTTATTTATTTTATGCTTTACCAGCCTTCCTGATTTCTATTTATCATATTTTGCATTATTTAAAGTATAATTATTTACCCATCTGTTAAAACATCTGTATACATTTATTACTGAATTTTGAAAAAAAAAGAACAAATTCATTTTGTTAAACTGAATTCTACTGGATATGTATAGAATATATTTATAATATTGAATGCTGATACCAAAAAATATTGTACAAGCTGTGGCAAAATATTGAGCGAGTCTTTTAGCATGTAAAGTAGCGCAATTTTTTTGGCCCCTAAACCCCGAACGGGCGTCCTCGGCGGCCTAAATTGCTCGCTTCGCTCACAAGTCTGAACTTTGAAACCAAAACAAGCTGATCTGAAAAATGGACCATTTTGATGGACTCTAATTTTTTTAGCATGTCATTTACCGCAAATTTTTCCGTAGCTTTCGGTCCCTGGACCCCGACCGGGCGTCCTCGGCGGTCCCCTACCCCAGCCTATTGTTTGCTCTCAAGTCTAAATTTTGAAACCAAAACAAGCTGATCTAAAAAACGGCACATTTTGGTGGACTATGTTTTTTAGCATGTAAAATATCGCCAATTTTCCCCTAAACCTGCACCTGGGGCCTTCAGCGGCCCCTGTCACCCAGCCTAAATTGCTCGCTTGCAAGTCGAAACTTCGAAAGCAAGATAGGCTGAACTGGAAAACGGGACATTTAGGTGGACTCTAATATTTCTTTTAGCATAGCATGTAAAATAACGCAATTTTTTCGGAGCCTTCGGCACCTGAACCCCGACTGGGCGTCCTCGGCAGCCCCCTGTTCTCCAGCCTAGTCTGAACTTCAAAACCAAAACAAGTTGATGATTTATTTATTTTTTCATTTAATTACAAAAAAAAATTTTAAAATGTTATGTCGTAAATCAGCAAATTTTACTTAATCGGTTGACAAGAACATCATTCAAATAAAGATGTTCGGGCCCAGCGACAATCAAGACGAAGACGATCACGCCTATTGTAATGGACGCTCGAGCCAAAATAAAGTGGGCCCATCGTTTTAGTTTATTTTTACCGAAATTCTAGCCTGGGCTCAAAGGTCACAAGGAGGTGTATTATTAATTCAACTGCATGCACTATGAGCATAGGAACGTCGGCAGCCGTGGGCCGCTGATTTAATGTTTGCTCCATATAATTTTTATGAAATTTAATGAGATTTTTCAGTTTCTTGGTATGTTTTTTTCTTTCTCAATTCCTTTCCCTTTGTAGTGTTTCTGCAATCTACTTTTTTTTAACTCTGGTCCCTCTTGTACATATCTTCCTAGCGATATGCCACAAAAAATTTAAATATCAGAGCAATATTAGTAAAAAACTGTAGAAATAAACTAAAATGTCAACAAGAAATTGTTTTACATGGAAAATGTTGTTGTAGCATAGAGATTGCTAATTGAGGACCACATAGACTGAAATAAGGAAGTAAACTGTTTTTTCTTTGCTTTTTACATTCAGATCGAGTACATCACAGGGTGGTGGTAGGTAGGTTTTGTCTTTTGCTTTGAGCTACCAAAAGTTTGGCTGGTATACAAATAGAATCAAACTTTAATTTTTTGCTTTTGTTGTGGGAGGAGTTGGCGCAGCCGTTGCGGTTCAGAATCCCAGTTGAGAGGTCGGGAGTTCGAGACTCACTCATGCAATGTTGCTTGTGCGTCTGGGCAACGCACTTACTCAGATTGTTTCAGTCTACCAAGCTGTACAAATGGGCACTAGAAAATAGCTGATGATTATTAAAACTGTGACGGACTATCATCCAGGTAGGCTATAATAGTCTCATCCACTTCACGCTACTAAAACTGGAAATAATCTCCAGGCCCAGAAGAGGATTTACTTTTATTCTACATTATTGATTTAAAATAAAATCATTGTTCACTTGCATAATCAAACCCATGTCTGAATACTAAAAAGCTAATAACAGTACTGAAGCAATGACACTGATTATAAATGTATAATAACAACTTATGATGTAAGGAAACCGGAGCTCATGCAAAACATATGAAAATAGAAATATAACTTGCTAGAATGGAGTTGTTGATGAGGACACTGATAATAACGAGGTGTATGATATGCAAGAGAACGGTACTGATGCAAAACATCGCGATGAGTCATCGTAGAGAAATCCATTTATCTATTTAAGATACTGTAGCTGGTAAGAAAGACTAGCAATAGCATCGTAAACCCTTCATTTGTCTGATACGGTACTAGCTTGGTTATTGCCTGCAGACAGTCTGCTGGATATGGGTATGGGTGTGTTAATACTAGGTAAGAATATAATAAAATATTAACATTTGATTTGAATCTAAAGTTGAGTTAAGAATTTGAATTAAGATTGGCATACAGCCGTTATATGTTGTTGACAGGAGAGTGAAGTTTAAGGGTTACCTTAACAAAAACAGGGAGCAACATAGGATGTGTTATGTAAAATATTATACGGTAGATTTTTTTTTTAATGTACAGTGGAGACTTGGAATAACAGAAAGAATTTGAATTAAAACTGGCGTAACTTAATACTATTGTGACAAAATTTTGTCCTATCCTATTTAGATTTGTAATGGTGACTTTTATAATCTTTAAGTTGAGCTGTGCATGTTATGTTAGGATCTTTTGACCCTACAAGTTGTATGCATCAACTCTGTTAGGTTACAGTAAGCAGGAAATCCTGATAAAATCAAATTTATTAACTACAGACTTACTGTTTATTATATTTAAAATATCTATTTTATAGTATATTTTTTTTAAATTAGTCAATTAACATTATTAAATAGTGTTAAGCAAGAGTGGCTTGAATTTTCAACCCATTAGTACCATTAGGCCTACATGGTTACATATCAGGCAAACAATGGATGTTAAAATGATTAAACTACAAAAACAACATCACTAATTCATAGAAATAAATAAGTACAGCCCAAGTAATCATTTGTTGATTTATTTCATTTTATATATTCTTTGCAAATATTTTGAAGGATTCTTGTACATTCTAAGGTATCTAATGTACACTTTTATTTTTAGGTAATATTTTTCAAAAATCGGTAGGATCTTTATGCAAAAGCGGTAGGCAGTAGGAAGGTTGATAAAAGCGGTAGTCCACCGCCTAATTTGGCATGTGTGGAACATAATAAAGAAAATTCAGGGTTCTAATAGAAGTATTGTTTTTACGCAGTGGCTATTGTTACACCAGTCGTAATCCCAATCCTGTTGGCTATTCTTACACCACTATAAGATGCATGCGCAGTAGGTTTATTTTGGACATTGGCTAATTCACAAAACAATCGCGATCGTGTAGCTAAGCCTAGCCTAGGCTCACGCGGTAGAAATTGCAAAATATGGTCAGTTTCGGACGTGGTCGTCCGTAACAAGGATGGATTGTAAAAACAATTTATACGATAGAGGTACCATTTTATACCTGCCAACTCTCACGCATTATGCGTGAGTCTCACGCATTGGAGCCTATTTTTAATGTCTCACGCATAAATCAATTTATCTCACGCATTAGCAGAATCCTCACTCATAAACAGTCATACCAATAGCTGTTGTCACGCATGACACAAAATAGAGCAAAATATGATAAAAACCGCCCCCAAAACAGCAATAATTTTGGTAGGAACGGCCAAAAAATCGTCAGGTGACGTTTTTTTTTTTTTTTTTTGCTTGTCAGATCGAGATTGAAGAGGATGTGGCCCAGATAGTAGTGTCGGGGTTTGTCTCACGCATTGGAGCCAAAAAAAGTTGGCAGGTATACCATTTAGGCCTACACTATGTAAATTTGGCCATTATTTTAGCTCTCATTAGTTTGCAGTGAGCCTCAAGCTGCTGTATGTGGATACTCACACGTCAGTTTGCTACCAATTGCCCCATGGTAGGGTGTTCCTGCTTAACAGTTGTAAATATTCACAGACAGTAGCTTGATGCTCACTACACTAGCTAAGGACAGTCCAAGCAAGGGCTAATGGCCATACATTTATCGCGCAAATTATTGTTTTGTAATCCATCCTTGTTATGGACGACCACACACGAAACCACTGAAACTGACCATTTGCAATTGCACGGCATGAGCCTAGACCTAGGCTACGCAGTCATTGTTTTGTTTGCCAGTGTCCAAAATAAACCTATGGCGCATGCGCTTTAGAGTGGTGTAAGAATAGCCTACAGGATTGAGATTACGACTGGTGAATAGCCACTGCGATTTTTTTAAGCAGTTGATTAGATGTTTACATCAGAGTCAGTGCATTTAGAAACTAACCTTTATAGTCTATATGCCTAAAATTAGCATATAAATGTTATTCCATTAAACAAATAATTACAATTCTCAGTATCACTGGTGACATTTAATAATAAAATGTTGGAGTGATGTGTAATTACTTTTCTGGCTTCTATAAAACACAGTACTGTATGTGTGGAAGCTTAACATTTTTGAGTTGAAATAAATGAAATGAGATTAATATGCCTTCTTATTCATTGATCAATTTTAAATCTACTGTTGTACTTTGAAACTCTTGTTTTTTGTAGATTAAAAATAATTTTCCAGTTGAGGGTGAGGATAAAAACTGGGACTCTTCAGCATTTTTAAATGCAAAGCACTTAGCAGGGGGAATTAGTCTTGGCATGTGATGTCACAAAAATTTACTGTCGTGGGTATGAAATCAAAGTAAACGGAGAATTATATCTCATTTAATGCGGTAGGTTTGACTAATCTATTGATACAGGATGCATAAAAAATAGTGGGTGTGATTGGTGCTATAATACTTATGATATATACATATGTATTCACAATAGGAATAAGCAGCAAGAAACGGTGGAGTGCGCTGCGTAACTGGTCTAAATGGTAAAGATGATTTATATTTAGTTTATTGTTTACAGTACCACATCTCGACAGAAATTTTATAACGTTGGCCAGATATATGCCAAAGAAGTTGGCTGTGATAATCATTCCAGCCGAGGTATGCTAGCATCAAGAAAATCATTACTGAGATATATATATATAAAAAGTTGCCCCAACCGGGACTCGAACCCGGGACCTTCTGCTTGATATGCAGACGCCTATACCACTTAGCCATTGGGACTATGTGGCGAGTTCAAGTTCGATTAGAATGCAACTCTTCTCACACCCACCACAGCACGTTGTGACAGCACTAGTCCTCAGTACGCATATAAACAGAGATCAATTTGATACACTTCTCATTGTAGGTAAATCAGCCAGGCAGGATCTCAAACGAGATACTTTTTATAATTGTTTATAATCAGAAGTGGTGTAAACCGTCAAGTAAATATACCTTATATTTTATTTATAGAAACGTAAACCGTGAGAAAATCTGCTGAGTGTGAAAAAAGTCGCCCCAACCAGGACTCAAACCCGGGACCTTCTGCTTTATATGCAGACGCCTATACCACTTAGCCATTGGGACTACGTGGCGAGTTTTCTGGGTCTACCCTTCGTCAGTACAACTTTAGGGCTAAACCAGTAATGATAACCGCACAGCCAAAACGTAGGATTTTATAACGTTGGCCAGATATATGCAAATTTCAGGGAATGCTATACATGCCTTTGTTAGAATTTTGTAGAATTTTGTAAAATAGACACACAGAGATAGTTTTATCCAGTGTCTACTAAAATTAACAACTATTATTGCCTGTTGACAAAATTCTAACAAAGGCATTTGTATGGGCTTTGCTAGCATTGCCACTCCATTCTGAGATACAACAGGTCCATACTCAACAGATAACCGATGTGTAAAAAATTGTTCTATTGTCTACATTAAACTAATACATTTTCCTGAAGTAATATAGGCAGCAATCAAATTTTTTCAGCACATTAGCAAAATGATCACATCATGTGACTTTTTAGTTTTAGTTGCTAAAAGGAGCTCAATTCCTCTGAAGGGGATGTTTGAACACCCAAAGAACATCCTTGAATATGTCACTGGGTGTGTTGACTTTGGTTAGGATACAATCTTATGTATTGGATTAACTGTGGTGTCTTGATTGGTTGATTAACTTAACAATGTACAATCTAACTTTTGTAATAATTATAGATTAAAACAAACTAGGCTTGGCCTAGGTTAGTTTTTTTATCCCTCTAATACAGTAAGTTCATTTTGTTGACAAGATATGTTTATGTAACCATTAAACTTTTGACAAACATTATTGCACCTTGGTGCACTTCTATTCTAATACTGAGCAGTAGGAATGTGCTCTATGCAAGATTTTTTGTCTACGCCAATTCGTTTTTTCGTACATGATCTTTTGTAGTAATTTTTTATTTAAAATGTTTACATTTTTTGCAGAAATGTGCAGGGCTGTATCAACCGGAGTACAAGACGTTTAGCGTTGACCCTGAAATCACTAATTTTCCTATGCTACACAACCTATTAAGCCAAGCCTTTCAACTACAAGGGTATATAATTTGAATTGTTTGATTTAATTTTTTAAAAAAACTTTAATTTCCGAAGTAGAAATCAATAAAATTACTATAGAAATTAAGATTAGAGGTGAATTGCTGTAAGTGGTCTTTAGACAGTCTTAACATTAAAGCCGTCTATAATTGTGACATCATGCACGGCCTTTAATTATAGACAATTGCTATTAGTGGGGCAGATATGTAACAAAAAATGGTCGAATTGCTCACATCCGGCAGAAAGTGTAAAAATTTGCATACAAGGGTATTTTGGGGCGCTGAATTCAAAAATTTCCGGATCCAAGAGATCCGACCACTGGATCGGCCGCCATCTTGAATTTAAATATGGCTGCCATGGAAAAACATTGAAAATCCCTATAGTGGGTTCTAAATTACCAGTGGCGTTATAGTTTGGTATATATGTGTATTTCAACATAAGTTTAAAATGCACTAATTTTTAATTGTTTAACTAATGGTATGTCTGCCATTTTGAATTCCAATATGGCCGCCATGTCGAAAAGTTTAGAATCAATATATTGAGTTCTAAATACAAATAACGCTGAAATTTGGTAAACAAAAATACTTCAATATGCTGAATTCAATACTGCAATAATTTGACTTGTCTGACAAATGACATGCCATTGTAAATCCAATATGTCTTCCATGACGAAAGACGAATAGCTTAAATTCTAAATCAAGACAAAAAACAAGTTGCACAGTATGGTAACCATTTATAATTTAAATATTGTTACACTTGTCCAGCCACTACCTTCTAAAACGTCACCAATCACGATCAATAAGGGAATCCCTACATGAAGTCCTCTCATCATAACCACAAACCTGGGGGGTTGATCAACTGTGTAAACTGGATTTCTTCCCGAATTTACTAGTTCTGTTGCCTGCTTGGTTGAATTCATTCCATGTTTCACCATCGCTTTGTGAACACTTTTACGGACCAGTGGTAACAAATCCTATAATTGCAGGTAGTGGAGGAACTTCAACCTGTAGGTTTGCCTTGAGTGCTCACCAGGAGATATTCTCTTCACACTCAAGAGCTCTTTCCTTCCCTTGACAGACTTTGTACAAACGTCACTGACTTTCTTTGCACTGTATTTTGAAGAACACACTTTTGAGTGGAGGGATCTTTGGAATTTCTTAGAGTGGATTGATTATTTGGAAATGCTTCAGTAGGCACATCTCTATAAGATATATGCAGAGCGGCTATGAATTTTGGATGATTTTGTTTCTCTTTCTCAGCGACATTTTCATGGTTTCGAATGATACCACTTTTGTCCCGTTAAACATGTGTCAATGCTGACATTGAGGAGGGGTTATGATTTATGTTGTCTAGATTGCCTATTGTTGTTGTGAATAACCCTCTTCAGAATTGAGTTGAACACACTCATTGATGTTTGTATATTTTATTCTCAAACTGTGTTGGCATTTTCTGTAGATGTAGAGCAGTATGTGATAGGAAACAGACAAACCACATTGAAAATGAACATAAAGAAGATCCCGTTTCATTGTTTTGTTATGAATAGGAAGACAAATGTAGTTTCCAGGCTTGCAGGTTTTATACCGTACTAGTATTTAATGTAATAAGTTGTGATAAGGATTGCACAGGGACGCTTACACATTTGTTGATTACCATCTCTTTTGTATGTTCGTACCAGCAAGTATCATTTGCATCAACGCTGTCAATGATGGTGGTAAGTAATTATATGCTTCGTCAATTAGGGATCCATTGAATTGGTATCATGCGTTTGTAAGGTAACTGGACATCTCTTGTCAGAATGACCAGGCATGCAATAAAACTTCACCAATGTCCTCTTCAAATGACAGGCCCTACTTCACGATTGGGTAACTGTTCCCTGGTTTTATGTGCTTCAAATTGAAACTTGTCTGAGAAGCTTATCCTTAAGGTGAGTCGAGTTAATCTTTTTCGAAGTATCGCCACCTAGTTGAATCAGACGTTTTGTATAAAGCATCGCAAGATCAGTTAACTTGAACAGAGTGTAACTACCATATGCACACTACATGTCTTCAAAATAGGATATCAATTCGGTAAATGTTACTCAATCAAATTGCATATTTCCACTTGAAGTGGCTTCCTCTTTCTCTCCTACAAACAAGCTGTATCATATGTGGAGAGCATCCAGGTGCTTCTTATACAACATTTGGTGTCATTATATCACTTACTCGCAATTATCCAGGAGTTTTGTATCTCCATCCATGTCGCCATCATTTGAACATGGGAATCTATTTTTCTGTTGCCGCCTTGTTAATTATTTAGTCACTACTGATAATTCTGTCATAAAAGAAACATACGTTAGCATTACTCTGTTCAACGGATGTAAATTCGAAAAATTGTTCAGAGCCTTTTCTTAAAAGAAAAACTTCTTCCCAATTTCAAGGTGTACATTTCACTTAATTGTCCTGCATACACGAGAACTACTACACTGCACATAACAGGTTTTATGCCATTTTGAAGCATGCGCATCTAGGGTTTCTGCAATACAGCAACCTTCATTTAGTCAGGAATCATTTATCCCGCCACGTAATTCACCTAAACCATTCAGTTCCTTGTGATTCCGAGCAAGAGTCTTGTAAGGATCTTGACTTGACTGATCGCTGGCTCTGCTCATGAAGTATAACTCCATGCCCTGCTTGTATCTCTTAGTGGTTCATTTCCAGAAGGTTTCTGGCAAAGACCCCAAAGGTTCCAGTATGTTGGACTTGCCATTGTTTTATTCCAACATAGGAAATGAAAGAGATTCTAAAAACATGAAATAAGGAACTTATTGGATTGATGATTATCATGCCTGGGCTTTATTGCTTTAGCCCCAATTTTCTACTGTCTTCGACAGAATGACAATTCATAGCAGAAGATTTCAACGAGTTTAACCCTCCCGGAATACCAACGCCCCAAGACCCCTTTAAATGACTATAAAAACAGTCAAACTAAATTGATAAAAAATCACGGTATTAGCGTACACTATGTTATTAAAGAAATAAAAAAACAACATAAAGAGGGTTGGCGGCCATTTTAAAATTTAAATGGCGTCCATACAATTTGTCAGACAAGTACAAACTATTGCATATGTTAAATGTCATTATCATTACTCATTTATAACTCAAGATAGGAATTTTTTACATTTCGTCATGTCGGCCATATTGGAATTCAAAATGGCGCCCATGAGGTTTGTCACAAACTTTCTATTGATTAAATATTTTTTAGTTTAGAGTGTTAAAGTGCCCTTGGGTCAAATATCATGGTAACACTTTATTTAGAACCCAATATGGGAAATTTCAATGCTTTAACATAGCGGGCATATTGGACTTCAAAATGGCGGCCATAAAGTTTTTCAGACAAGTCCAATTGTTGAATTATTGAACTCGGCATGTTGAAATACCTTTGTGGACCACTTTCCAGTGCCACTCAGCATTTAGAACCCAAGATATTTTCCAAGATATTTTTTCTTAATGTTTTTTTTATGTCGGCCATATTGAAATTCAAGATGGCGGCCGATCCAGTGGTCAGACCTCTTGGATCCGGCAATTTTTGAAATCAGCGCCCAAAAATTCCCCTGTATGCAAGATTTCACACTTTCTGCCGGATGTGAGCTTCTTTTTCACATATCTGCCTCACTATATACCGTGGTCTTAGCATTAGCCCTCTTTAATATTAAGGCCTACTTGTAGAAGGTTATACATGAACTGAAAACAACTTACAATGTGACATCAGCATTATTCGAACTTGAATTGTCTGTTTTAATAAATTGTTATAAATGGCTGTTTAAGCACACACCATATCTTAAAACTCGTATAACGTTTTCGTAAATAATCGAACGTGATGTAGAACAAAAATTACCTAAAAAAGTGAATTACTTTTACATAATATAGAATGTTTAAGATTCAATATTCAACGTGGTCCATAGCAGTAGTAACAACTTTCGGTAGTGACTTTAACCAAGGAGGTTTTACAGTGATAAAGCCTCCTTGCTTTAACAGACGCATTATAAATTAATTATTATTTCCTGAGTTTGTTCTCATGATTACATTGTTATGTAATAATTTTCACATTGATGCTTCCTTTTTTACACTTACAATTTTTTGATATAATGTACAAAGTAAATTACAAAAGCATGCTCTCCATATTGTAGATATAAGTTACATTGAAAAATAATATGTTCATTAAAATAAAACTGTTTTCTTGATCATAGATAGTTTTGTTCTGTCAGCTAGCATCTTCAGTACAGACAGCGAAAATGCCTATGATTAGCAACCAAAGGTTTTATTTTAATGATTATACAATTTACATCTAAAAAAAAAATAAGATTTTATCATATAATTTACTTGTCTTATTTTTTTTTCTTTCAACAGTGAGTTTACTATAAGCTATCTTTCACGTGATGAGAAGGGAGTTGAAGTTTACCTATCACTATTGTCAGACTGGGATCTTGATGCTGCATTTTTATCAGCTTCAGATCCAGTTCTCAAGTTGAAGGTAGATGCAAGACCTTTTGAAAGTGGACCAGGTAAGAGCAGAAAGTTTTTTATCCAAGTTCAAATGTGGCAGAGCCAAACCAAATGAGACATAAGACCCAAATGCTAGTTTTCCACAATAGGCAGAAATTTAAAAATTGGTTTTTTTTCAAATTTTATTTTATTTAAAAAATATACAGTTCATGCATTAAATTTTCATACTACCTTAACAATTTTCAGATACAGTATATGATCAAAAAATGTTTAAAAAATGTAATTTAGAATGACCTTGCTTAGTCAATCTATACTGATAAACAATTTTCAAATGCAGTTTTCTCAAAACTTACATTTTATATGTTCAAACTTTGATCATTCATAACTTCGCAAGGAAACATCATATGAAACCGATTTTTTTGCATGTTATAGAAAATAATGTGTAGTTTTATATTCCATAAAATACTAAAATTTCAATTTTCCGAATTGCATCTCATTTGGCATGGCTCTGTCACAAATCTTTATTTTAATGAATAATTTTAAATAATTCATGGTAAAATGGAAATATTTTGTAGAAACTGGACAAGCCTTGGATATGTTAATTACATAAGGTCCTGAAAATATCTCAAACTACAATAAAATGAATAAAAAACTTAACGAACGTCCATGATTTGTGGAAATAGCGAAAAATAACAGTCAGATAAAATATACAAGCTATTTGGAGTAAAATGTTTTTAAGAAAATGTTTAAAATGTTTAAAATGTTTTTAAGAAAAGGTTATTAAACTATATTTGATAAATGATAAATTCATTTATTTATTTATTTATTCATTAGTTCCTTCGTTCGTTCGCTCGCTCGTTCGTTCGTTCGGCACTTTTGGTACTAGGGAACTGATTTTCAAAGTGGTACAGTTACATCACATAAAGAAAGTTAAAAACAAACTCAACTAAATAACTTATACAATTCTAATATATAATCAATAGAATTAGATTATAAACTTAAAATATTTTTAAAAGAAACTAGACAAATCATAAAAGTTAGTTGTTAGGTCATGAGGTAGGTTATTCCATAATTTAGTACATCTGTATAGGAATGTTCTTTTGCCTTGACAGTTGTTCCATTTTGGTACAATAAGATTATTTTTATGATTTTTAAGTTTACTATTAAATTTTAAATTATTACAAACCAGTGTAAAGCTCAGAAATATCATTAATAGTATTCATATAAAACTCAATTAAATTTGAATACACATTCTGTAGATCAAATGCCTTTCAATTCAATTTATTGAAGTGTTTTCCACGCATCTGGGGAGAACTGGGAATTGAAATTCCCAGTGAGCTACTCATTAACTATCAATACATTTTTCATTAAAATAAAAATTCATTTTAGAAGTGTTTAATCTTTACAATTTATTGTAAATAGCATTTTTAATTATTGAATGTTTGCTTATTTATATATTTGTTATTTTAAATCAGTCTTGTGTTTGGAGAGCTCTCGACACTTTTGAACAATCCAGTTTGTTAAAAATTGTCTTGATTCCTTTTTTGTCATTATATGTGCTGTTTATGCACTTGTCAGTTACAAACCTGCCCCCCTGGGGCCCGTGCCATACCGAGGCTCTTGCTGGGATTGATCCGGGGATGTTCACATTATTTTGTCCCCCTGGAAATGTTACAAGTCTGAAAATTGCCTTAAATGTTACATGTGATAGAGGTAGGGAGGTAGCAGGGATTTAGCAGAGGATGCATATAAAAAGATGCCCACATGGGTAGGAATTTGCTGAAACTTGTGCTTGTAATTTCCCTTTTCACTAAAAAAAATCCCTGGCTGTGTATCTGGTAGGCCTGGGTCCCAGGAGGCCTGGATTCCAATTGACAATTTCATTATTTGTATGAAAGAACTGAAAGGAAAACAATTTTTATTGAGCTAATATGATGTATTGTTTTGTTTAGGTCTTGATGACTGGGATGTTATTAGCATGAAAGACACCAGTCATCGCATCCACCACGAACGATCAATGTCAATGCCGTTTGTTGGAACATTTATGGATTCTGTTGGCCGAACAATCAATCGAGTTCAAAAAATATTTCAAGGAGAAAATAACGGCGAAGAAAATGTTTATGAACTTCCACTTAAACCTTTAGATGATAATGAATTCCTGACATACTTAGATGAAGGCGGACGGCTTGTCAATAAGGAAGGTCTGATGTTGCGTGTTTTTCAGGGTGGTGTTGAGCCATCATTGCGCAAGACAGTGTGGCGACATCTGCTTAACATCTTCCCACCGAGTATGTCTGGAGAAGAAAGATGGCGTTATTTAAAACAAAAGGATAAAGAATACCACGCATTAAAAGATCGATTAATGGGCAATCCAAGAGAAGATTTTAAGAATGTGATGAATATGGTAAGAAAAGACGTTCTTCGAACTGATCGACTGGAGAGTTTTTATTCTAGTGGAGCTGATGAAAATCCAAATGGTTTAAAATTGTTTAATCTTCTAACAACGTATGCACTATCGCATCCAGATATTTCATATTGCCAAGGCATGAGTGATCTGGCTTCACCAATACTCTATGTCATGCAGGATGAGGCTCAAGCTTATCTGTGCTTTGTAGGTTTAATGAAACGCTTACGTGGTAACTTTTTATTAGATGGCAAAACAATGTCTGTAAAATTTCTTCATCTGACGGAACTAATTAAAGTATCAGATCCTGAATTTTACAACTATTTGAAAGAAGAGAATGCAGATGATTTGTATTTTTGTTATCGTTGGCTGCTTTTAGAATTAAAACGTGAATTTTCATTTCAAGATTCACTCCGGATGCTTGAAGTCATGTGGAGTGCAGTACCACCAAGTAATCCACCGCAAGAAGGAATTGAACTCTCTGGTCCACCAACTAACATGTCACCAACTGCATTCGCAACAGATAAAATGCGATTCAGATTTGCCAGAGAACGTTCAAACTCTAGGAAGAGAAGCGGAAGTTTTACTAGAATGCGTTCAGCATCCGTTGAAAGCGACGACGGACTTCGTCTGTCTCAAAAAGAATCTGTTTTAAATCAGGAAGATTTAGAAGTTTTTAAGGAAAAAATTGACAATAATTATGATTCTGGAATATCGAATCATAACACAAATGTATCACCTCTTAAAACAACTCTTATAGAAAACATGCAGTGTAAAGGTATAAAAGACACAAAAAGCAAGGAAAATATGGAATTGGATACTTCAAGTGATAAAAGTGATATCATATCTCCAAATTCATCTCCAAGGCGTTCACTTCCAAAAATACCAAATAATTGTAATACTTCCATTACATCTCCAACTGAAGAGACAAATTTACGAATAAATTGCAATACTATTACAAATGGGGAAGCATCTCCTGAAAGTCATTCCACTGAAAGTCATTCCACTGCAGAGGCAACAGTAGCAAGTATTCCGAAGGCATCAAGCCTGATTTCAACAGCATTTTGTAACAGCGATGTGACACTAACCTCTAATGAACCTGAAACATCAAGGGTGGAGATGTCTGTATCATCAGATGGAGAGATTATAACATCTGGTGAAGATAGCTTGGTCATATCAAGTGGATATATGTCAGATGAATCAAAAAGAGAAACTTGTTTGACATCAAATGGAGAGATATCTGTGTCATCAAGTGGAGAGATATCTGTGGCATCAAGTAACCATATGGTATTAAAGACTGAGATCTCACTTGCAACAAGTGGTGAAAATTCAGTAACTGATAGGGAATCACTCACAATGTTTACAAAACTGCCTTCAGGAAACCATTCCTTGTTGTCATCCAATGGTGATTGTATTCCATCAGATACACCAAAAAGCAGTTCATCCAATTCTCCAACAAAGACAACATCTTTATCAATATCATGTGATAATAAAACCTCAAAATCATCCAACAGTAAACTAACCGAATCATCTCCATCTGATACCAAGGACACATCATTAGACAATCTTCAAACAACCACATCATCTGAAACAAGAAGCTCAACTCCATCAAAAAATAAGAAAAAAACAACAACATTGTCATCTGAAAACAAGAACTCAACACCATCAAATAATAAGTCAGCTTCTACTTCCAAAATACCATTTGTTTTAAGTAATTTAGAGAAGAAAATAGCTGACCTTGCAATCACATCAAAGCCCACTAATCTCCCACTTAGTCCTCAATCACCACAAGCCAGCAAATCAAATGTAACGTCACCCATGAGCCCTACACGACGACCCTATCGTGGGCTTCCAACTCCCAAAGATTTTGGAATGGGGAATCCATTTATGATGTTTTTATGTCTGACATTGTTGCTTGAGCAACGAGAGTACATTATGGCTGTGAAAATGGATTACAACGATATGGCAATGCTGTTTGACCGCATGGTCCGCAAACACGACCTCAACCGTATGTTGTGTAAAGCACGAGACATGTACATTGACTATTTAAAAGCAGAAATCAGCTTTGGGTATTGGGAGGAAAACCAAACAAATAAAATTGAGAGTAGTTCGGCAGAACCTCAGAAAAATCCCACCAATAAAGAGTTTACGGTACAAACGGTGTGAGAAAACTACTACTATAAGAGTAATTTATCCGTCATGTCACTAAATATCACTTTCTGTGTCCATATACAGTATTAATGTTTAGTTAAAACATTTGTGAGGTGTCGTGACAAAATGAGTCGTGTTGTACGCCAGGTCATTTTGAGATATTCACAAAAATAGAAAATCATAATTTCACAAAAATGAGATTCCTGTTGATTTGTTAAATTTAGTAATTGAATTTTATGATTACAAACT
>JAOTQE010052683.1:0-13241 GCA_025631205.1 Nesometra sesokonis
GTGGCCCAGATCTGAGTCCGGCCCTGGGCCGGCCTAACGTCGTAGAGCATTTACACTTATCGATTGCCGACCCTGAGCCGGCCCTGGGCCGGCCCAAATCGTAAGTGTAAATGGGGTCATAGGCATCATTATAATGCATCTGTTTTTATTAACAGAAATCTGCAATTCCCTGCATTATGGTAATTTTAGAAATAACTTGGCTGAGTAAAAAATGTATTTCAAAATTACGATAAAATCCTTTATAGGCCTAAATTTAAATTATCATTTAACTTGAGTTTTTATAATTCAAATAATTAATAATTCACTTACCTAAATATGACAACACAGATGAGCAAGAAAGGAAAGTCACCAAGTATGTGGATAAAAAAAGAAAAAAAAATACACCATTAGAAAAACATATCAAATGTTCCTGTGTTGATAAACACATTAATAAAGAATGTTAATGTAATTTGTGACAGTGGGATGAACAAAACTTTGTTATCACTTATTTACTATAAATCGACAAGTAACTATAGTAGCACTTCAATCAATTTTTAGAGAGGTTAGCAGTGGCAACAGGACCCCCGACGAATTTAGCAAGTTTAATTTTGAGGTGGGCGTGTCCCCGGTGTTCAGTCTGACGAGCAGAAAAAAAAAAAAAAAACGTAATTTGTCGTGTTTTGTCGTATGTCCCTTGACATTACCCTACAAATTCCCGACAAACCTTAATTTTTTCCCGGGGGAGGGGCCACAGGAGAGGGGATGTGCCCTCCCTAGCCCCCGTAGCACTGCCACTGGAGGTTAGTAGGGTGCTTATATGATAAGAGGCTGGGGAATTTTGATAGTGGCACTTGAGAGTGGCACTTATTAATTAAACACTGTGTAGTACTTTCCCTTCCCATTCTCAATCCCACATAATTCCTCTGAATGTAATAAATAACGTTTATAAATATATTGTTAATTTATACATTAAAACACTACAACTCTGCTATGATAGTTAAAACTTTTAACTCCACTCACTCTACATAGCCAACTCTCCCCAAAGCCGATCATCCTCTAACCATCCCCTTTAATTTGGTTTTCCAGACAGACGCATTTACAGATGCAGAGGCAGATATAAATATGGACAATTCAATAATAGTGTAGTTCACTATTATAACAAATTTTTGCTATTGGACCTCTTTATGACACACCATCTATTTTTTTTAAGTTTGAAAACTTTTATTAACTCTTCTCCAACTATAATATATTAGCTTAGCTGAACCTTTGTGTAAAGTAGGTTGCTTTATGTCAGAACATTGAGAACAAGTGAGCAAAGTTCAATGCGATCAAAAAAGTTAGTCGACATTCTATAAACAGATAGGTACGGATCAGGACCTCTAGTGCAGAGAACATCATTCTCATATCCCATGGCATAGTATGTATTGTCACTTGAGTTTGACAAAAAAATTATATATGGAACTGATCTGCTCATAAGTAGCATAAAAATTAAAAGTTATGAACTTGAGAACAGAAATTATAGGTCAATCTGGTGTGCCACTCTACACATCAGCTATCATTTTCCCCAGGGATATAAGGGATTATAACAGAATTAATAATAATAATTAATAATTATAAGATTTATATATCGACTTACACAATGAAGTCTCAAGGCGCTGTGGACCAGATGTTACACATTCATAAGACTTTCTACGCCCCTAAGGATCCCGTCATGTCTTAGCTCCCGAAAACGAGCTCTACATTCTTCTGTCCACATAGCAGGAGAAGTATGGACCAGTACACCGGGGTAATCCCCTACTCATTTCGAAAGATGTACTGGGTTCTTTATAGTGCACATGAGTGTACAGTGGGCCTACAGTTTATAGTCCTTATCCAAGAAGACTTGTTCCACCACCAGAACCATGGTGCGACCGGGTATCAAACCCATGCTGTTGTTTTTGTGATGGTTGACGGTTCCACTGCCTTAACCACTCTGCCACACAACTCGCACAAGATAGTTTAGTTATTAATGTATATTGCTTATTTTTATGTTATGATGGCAACCAAATTTCCTATCAAGGAATGAATAAAGATTATCTTGTATCTTGTAGTGCTTAGCATGATATGTATCATTGAATCATTGAATGCAAACTTATCGATACATATTTCGCACATTCCACCTTTGGTATGATGACAATGTGATACAGTTGGAACGCTAACATCAATGAAAATCTGAAACTTAGCTTCGATTTCTCTATTGTCTAGGTATTCTCCTCTCAGCATTTCGAATCAACATATTCACGTTAAAACTCGGTCGAAAAGAATAATGATTGGTATTCGTAGGGTTGTTCCATTATGGCACTGGGGGTTTCCAGGATGCGCCATTATTTGTTCTATTGTTTTTCGGGGGTGTTCTTCCGTGTTTGGAGAGAACAGGCATATATGTCGGTCTTATGTAAGTAAGTATTCACGAAATAGACCTTAGTGATACATATTTTCTTAAACAATCATAAACAACTAATATTTTTTAAAGTAATAATAGACTGGATTCGCTCTAATCATTTACCAATCAGTCATGGGCTAAAACTATTTGAAATTGACTAAACACAAACACATACTTTAGCTTGAAGACTTAAAATGACAAGATAGATCATTAAAATAACAAATTTGACTTAGTAAATGTGGCCAAAGATAGATTCAAATAAATAAAAAAATGTAAGAGCAACATCATATAGGTCTAGATCTTTAAGTCACCCTATCATTCATTTTGATGAAATGGCAACATTCTCATTTCCCAGTTGTAGCTTGCCATGATGGGATATTTATATCTTTACTTTCTTTGCATGGGATACAAAACTTAAAATAAAAATTATGGATTCCACCTTTTGACACAGAATACATCACTTGACTCTAGGCACTTGGAAATTGAGTAAGGATAAAAATGTTTGATATGAAAAATGTCATTACCCTCGCCCCATGCGGAGAGGATATTGAAATGAGCTCCATCTGTCTGTCTGTCTGTCTTTCTCTTTCTATCAGTATGCATGTATATTTACTCAAATATCTCAAAACAATTTGGTCATTTGACTTCAAATTTTCTGTATGGACCCACCCTAGCATGATCTTAGTTGGGTTGGGGCTTACCCCAATTATCAAGCACACTATAAAACATTATTTATGATAAAATATAGGCGAGGGATGCAACATATATGATTTTCTTGTTTTTATAATGGTTTTCTATCATATAACAGTAGGAAATTACATCAATCATAATGTGTACTAATAATATTGTTTAGTTTTTAATGGACTCGTAACCAGCTGCAAACCTGAAACATCACTCCATCTCAAGGTTACCGCAAGAATATTCTAACAACTGCAATCAGCATAAATCAGGTTTCTACAGTCAGACTTTGAAACATTTCCAGATAAAAAAAAATGATAACTTCTACTAATGCGAGGATCATGTTTTATAGGAAAAGTAGATGGAAAATAGAATAACTACCGTATTTAAAAAAGATAATATGAACGATTTAATCGACCTCTTTGTTAAATTTTTGACAGAACTGTGGTGTATTATAGTTCTTAAAAGCATGCTTAGTGCTCGTTTCGATGATTTACAGAGTTATATAGTTCTCATGCACCTCTATAGATAGCTCTAAGAGCTTTATAAAATATCTTGTTACAGAAAATATTCAACCATATTTATCTGGAACGATGAAAATAATTATAGTATTTTAAACATGAGACAGTTTAAAAGCCTTTGTTTCTAGATATCTTGGACAGTTTTAAGTTTACTATAGTAGCAACAACTTTGCTAAGTTTTTAAGCTAGCACTGCTTGTATTCAAGTATTGTACATGCAAATTAACTGTTGATTAATTAAAAAAAACTATTAAAAACTTATTTTAATATAGCATGTTATTTAAACAGAAACTGTCATGAAAAGAATACTAACTTTAAAGCACAATTTTTTGCTTGTACTGTAATAAAAATTTACAAACAAAGATGTCATCTAATTTGGGGTGAGGAGGGTAAAATCCCCCTTCCAAATGGACTAAAATCTTGAAAATAATCCAATGGGATTATGGGTAAACCCTTTTATACATTCTTTGAAACAGGATAAATCCTTGAATAATTCAAATTGATGAAATGTTGGCCTTCCTGGAGTCTAGGCAAAGAACCAGAAATACTGGCGACATCATAAAAAGTCTGAAAATTTCAGAGCTCTGTATAATCTGCCATGAACAAAAACACTGCTACGAAAAACAAGTTTTCGCTGCATAACAAAGAATAAAAACCATACATTTTATCTAATTTTATCTTCTTTATCTCTGAACCGAAACCTTTCAACACTATAGCAACTAATTACAAGATTTTCTTGCCTTTTGAAATAACAACCTATTGTTCAAAATATTCCTCCTCTTCATAATAAAACAAAGACATCACTACACATTGAAATGATAGATGGATTTGTGTTAATTTATTACCAGTATAAATCATAATGTACACTGATGTGATTTTTATTGTAATCTGTAGTGAGACAGCTGAGAAAAATTCACTTGTGTATGAGTTGACTCCTCTTACAACAGATTATACTTCTAACTGTCCATTTGGTTCATATTTTCTTAAATTTTGTTTAGAGATAGTTAAATTCATTACGTTTTTTCTGTGATGCTGGAACATTACACAAGACCCGGTATCATAAATTTTGGTTTTTCCTGAGGGCTATTTTAGGAGTTAATACATTACTGTTGCACATTATAATATCTGATTGCATATAATTAACATATTTATTAATTAATAATAAATACAGTCAACTCTTCCAAATTTGACCCTCGAAAAAACAAAATTTTCTGGTGAACTGGACATTTAATTTTTTTTTCTTTTTTTTCTGGTGAACTGGACATTTATTTTTTTTTTCATTTGATTTGATTTATTCACTATGCTCTTAAAACTAATAGACAACAATTTATACTGTCACATGAAACAATTAAAACTACAAATAAACATAGGAACACGTCGGACGTAACCCTAGTAAAATAATACAATTATTTTACTAGGGGTCCCCATTTAAAGATTAAAATTCATGAAACCAATTTAAATATAGGTAAACTTGATTCTCTCTAAATTAACTGTCCGGAAAATCAGAGAAACTCTACAGTCCAAATGTTGCCTACCATTTGAAATTACTTACGACAATATTTTTTTTTTAATTCTGTCAATGTAATTTATTTTAAATTCTTGAAAAGTTTTATAAAATAAATAAAAAATCTATTCCAACTGTTAAATCTTCACATTAAATCTGAATTAGATGATAGAAAATCAACTTAAAATAATTAACATCTTTAAAACTAATAGAAGAAAATACATGTAAAATTCCATGTGCAATATATTATTAGAACATGAAAATCAAGGGTATTTGACACATAAAGTCCACGTTTTATTATGTTTTCCAGACAAAAGCTCATAAAACAAATTTCTTAATTACATTTTATAGCAATTGTAGTTTTGAAATTTGTTGAATAGATAACCTGCAGATGTTTCATTAATTCCTAATTCACATGATTCTGAAGTATGGAATCATTGTGTATATGACTGGACATGTGAACAAAAGGTAATGCCCAACTAATACCCAATTCACACGTACAAATATCTTTATCAAATGTAACAAAATGTAACCAGGATATCTCCCGAGTTTTTTCTACTGAGATATCAACACATTCACACGCATAAATAATGTCTAGTAATGCGAAGGTCATTTTTAAAAAAACCCATTAGATAAAATATTTTAACGGCAAATGCGTACTGGTTGTGGTACTAATTTTATAAATTTTCCTAGGCCTAGAGCAACCCCCATTCGTTCATGAGCTTGGCGGGCCGGAGTTGGTTATCATGGTAAACATTTGAAGCAATCAACAGCGTCAACAGAATATTTAGAAACCTCCTTTGTTTCTGACAATTTTTAATAATTTTAGAGAGAGAATTTTTAACATCACGGCGGCGTTCATTTATATGCCTTCTATTTCTACTCATAATTAGCGTTGATAGAAAATATTCGCCCATATTACAATCCCGGTATAACAACAACAACGAAACCCCGCGAAAGACCATTGTTTTTTAATCAAGCAGCATTATGGCGCATGCGCAGAGGCATCAGGTAATATCTCGGAATATCTCGGAATCTTTACCAGCCTCTGCGATTAGTGTCAAGATTGTTACTGTGGTCAAAGTTATTTTATTTAGGAAATAATGTAAACCACAAATTATTATAAGTTCAAGTGAAAGTTAACATCGATTTATACATGATTAACTGTACTATAGTGGTATAGCCACTATAGTACAGGGGTACAGACAGGACAATTTTAAAAACGTCTTTGCACAGACTAAATATAATATTCACAAACAACAAAGTTGCTTTTGAATTTTTGACATTTTTTAATGAAATTTTAATTATCAAATAAACACAATATAAAATTTATTTTCAAAAATACATTATTTATAATAAAATTACTTAATTTTAAATGAAAGTCAGTAAAGAATTTTAATAGTTTCAATGTAGAAATTGATATAAAATAAAATAAATAAAAATAATAATTATTCTAAAATTAAAATTCCTTAATAATATTTAAGTCAGTATTAGAGTTTAATCTCTAATATTATTGTCCACAACTTGTTGAATTAACTAAACCTATCCAGCAGAGTTTTAAACGCTGTGACTCTACTATCTAGAAAATCAATATTAGTAAACCAGATTATTAACCATGATAAGATTTTAATTGTTTTCTTTTGTGAAGAATAAACACCTTAAAACAATAGAAATTGCAACTGAATATACGACAACAAAGGACAGCCAAAGGGTGGACGCTTCCCAAATGAACAAGTTCCGACGTTAATAACAGAACTGACCAGAAAGTTGAATTACTAGAAATTACCAATTTGTATCTAATACAAAATCCATGTAATATACGATGTGCCATCCCAAAATGAGTCGTGTTATACAAAAAGTAAAATTGAGTTAGTATTATATTCTGATATAAGAAACTTAATAAAATTACAAAACAAGCTAGTAAGATATTTGGTGCTGATGTTAAAAAAATAGAATTCTTGTATAATGATTTGTTATCCAAGAAATTACAATGTATAATGTCTGATGTTACCCATCCAGTTTATGAGGCTTTTGCTCTTCCTTAGTAATTCTGGAAGATTAATTCAACCCAAAGCTAGAGGAACAACCGTTTTAACAGTTTATTCCATCAGCAGTCAGATTTTTCAATTGACAGTTTAATAGCTAATATTTTAATGAAATTTGGCAATGTTTTAACAATTTCATGCATGAGTGTATCTTAGGACATGTATGTCATTATTGTCTTTTAGTAACAGTTGTGACAATAATTATTTCTGAATCTGATTAATTTGGTTTTTGAATTAAGTTCATAGGTTGAGTATAACCAGAGAAACAAAATTTTGCATTACACATGTATGAAAAAAAATCAACTTTAAAGAACTGCTCCGGAAAACCATAACCGGTAGACGCTGTTAGTTTTATTGAGTAAGATTTTCTAGGTTGTCCACATGGGACCTTTTCCAGTCAAACTAAGTAGCGAGTCTGTTAGTTTTACCAGTACAGTGCAATTGAGGCTTTAAACTATCAGGAACAACAAAATGGATTTTCCAAAGTATAGTTAGTTTTTGTAGTGTTGTCTTCAAGTTCAAGCCCACTCACCCAAAGTGAAAACAGAAAACCAAATTTCACACAAAACTGTAATCACCAAATCATTGTGAACATACATAAGCATGGCCCTCTTTACATCAAACTGTCCAGAAAACTTAGTTAACTGTGGTTGGCAGAGGTTCCAAGTTTGAGAAGTGAAAAATCAGGATATTTTGTCGGTTGCTTTATCAATCAATGTGCAGCGCGTCACAACAAAAATAGAACACAGAAAAAGTACATAACAATACGTAAAAAATATCTATATTATTGTATATAAATTGTATTTAATACTGAGGAGAGCTGGTATTTTTTGTAGGGACAACCAATTTTGCTAGCCCAAGACCCACTCTGAATAGTTTTGGGAGACACTTAAAATTTCAGGAGGGCGGGAGAATGATGTCTCAAAAAATCAGGAGACTCCCGCCATTTTCAGGAGACTTGGGACCTCTGTGTTGGTTTTTGGGATATGGTACATAAAAAAAAGTAGTTAAAACAAACCTGAAGGACACTTCAACTCATTAGCTTTCAAGGAAATCACATGTAATTAACCAAGACAAAGATTTTCTTTAGTGGGCTTCCTTTGATCTTAAATTAATCACAGGCTTAAATTAATAGAATTCATACATGTTAATTACATTTAAAAATGGAGGTACTGTGAAAGAATATTTAGAAGGTCTGTGTCATTCTAGGGGAAATTTGAAGGAACCTTATCTTGTAAACATTGAATAAAATTAACTAAGCTCACACTAGGATCTAGTTTTTCTTAGACAAACTGGCTAATGGTTGCCGATTGTTTCAACGGAATTATAAATTCGCTAAACAAATTTTTTAAGTGATAAAAACCAACTAAAATGGCCACAAAATGGATAGTTTTTGAGGGATTTTCATTTAGCCAGTTTGGTGAAAAGGGTCATCAGTAATTTAGCCAAACGAGAATTTTGGTCACCGTTGGTGCCTTGGCAAATGATTAGAGTGAGCATAGATTAAGTTACTGTAGGCTAGTTTATTTGTTCGTCATAGCAGATTAAAATTTACTTTATTTATTATAAGTTTACTGTAGTTAGTTCATAATTTTCTTCCATTACAGCATTGTTGAATGCTTGTTATAAATCCCAAATGATATTTATACTGTGTCTGAATCTAAAGAAACAAATAAAATGAAATACAATTTTGATTGAGATTGATGGAAACTTTTTAAAATCAATAATTTGAATGTTATGTTCATAAAAGGAATTTATGTAAATGCTTAAGTTACTTTATTTTTATAGCGCTTACAATTAGACATTAGTCAAAAACACGTTGAAATACAAAATGCGATTAAAGTAAATAACACATTAATTTAAAATAAATTAAAAATGTATTTTGAAAAAAATATTATAACTGCCTGATATTACAGCGTTTTCATATTTACTATTAATTTTGAAAAATACATGTTGAAAATATTCAATTTGTCACTAAAACAATAGTTGTTCTTCATATACTTATGTCAAGTGTACTTGTTTGGCCTGATTTTAAATTTGGAAGAACTGGCTTGGGACTTCACTTTAGTCACAAACCAGTATTGGTCCAAAAGTTCCCAATTAGTATGCGGTCATTAGCCTCAAGATACATACTCTTCTTGCTCCTCAAATGTACTGTCCCATTGAAATCTTATTTCTTATTCCAAATTTTGAGGTATAGAACTTTTGCTATAGGAGACTTCATTGTTAAAATATCCCTATTTTTTTATCCTCACATCGCCCAAAGAGACAAGAGTGTACTGTAATAGGCACTATCTGTCTGTCTGTCTGTCCATTCAAAATATTGGGCTACAAACATTGGATATACATATTACACCATAGGTTTAAGCTAAACGCTTCCAAAATTTTTTGGGTGTTTTTTTTTTTGTAGTCACAGAAATCTGATTCTTTGTAAAAAAAACTATAGATAATACACTGTACTGACATTATTTATTGTTTCCTATCATTTGATAATAAAAAAACTTAATCTTAATTAACCTTACTTGTATACTACAGTATTATTAACCCGCTTTACTTATTAGAAAAAATAGGATGTTTACGCCTTTTACATTTTCATAATAATATTGTGGAATGCAGTCTTGCAACGAATTGGTTTTCAGTAAACTGAACAACATTTGTATGTGAAAATCCTAGTGCTTAACAAATCCAACTCCAGGTCTTACAAAATAACTAACTGTGGTTTAGCAAGAAAAATACATTCATTCAGATGGCTCATCTTTTAAAATCAGTGTCCTATGATAGGAAATGAATGACAGCCATTATTTTATCAATCTTTTATTCAACAACAAAGAAAGTAATATTTGTAAGAGATGATGGATTCGTGCAAATACCTATGTGACAGGTAAGCTACAATAGCACAAAAATAAAAATGTAATTGTTGATATGAAAAGACACGGTTCATAAAGAACACAAATTTGTTATGGATTATAATAAAAGACAAGATATGCTAGACATCTCAAGGTTTTATTAATTTTTTTACCCCAGACACCTTTCATATTTGGATCATCAGTTTGTAGTTACTAAAATATTGTACTAAACTCTACAATATGATTACACGGAGTCACTGAAGTTTTAATTTTTTCACCTATTTTTTAGCAAAATATTATTACATAAAAAATTCTTATAATTTTAGTATTCTGGCAAACAAGGAAATTTGGGGTCAAAGAAAAGGTGTGATTTAAATCTTCCTTATTTTTAAAATAGTAGTAAACTATGTTGTGTTTGTAGTTAAAAAAATAATAAGAATATTTCTTTCTTCATTGAAATAGAAAAAATAGAGACTTTCAAATAACTGATGCAAAGTTTACAGTATACCATACTTAAATTGAAGGATACAAGACACAAGATGCTTTTGTTGTTACTTTGTAAATGAGATACTTGTAAAACTTGTCTTCCTTATGCTAAAAATTGAGGCAAAGTTTAGGCTACTTTGTTTAGCATGATTGTACCCCTATACAGCTTGTAGTAGGGTGACCCTATTGTGCTCCCCTAGAATAGAACCTTAAAAGTAGCGAACTTCTAATTGTCTCTATGACTAGGTGTTTCGTTCTAATCAATAAGGGCTCTGAAACTGGTCAAATATTGATCAGGACTTTGTTTACCTAATACCCCAGTACAATACGTTATCCTTTTATACGGGTTTGTTTCTGTTTACCAAAGAACACGTTTAAGGGAGAATGGCAGAAAAGACATGGCGGCAGCAGTTTGTTATGTATTGAACATACCATAGAGTTTAATTGATTATGGATTAGGAATAGAAATACCTAGTATAATAAACTAACGGAAATACAAAGAACTTACTATAGTAAAGGATACTGCAAACGATACTCTACGTCCTACAGTGAACTCAGAATTTGAATGATGATAAACTGTTTTGCAAGTAGACACAATACTCAAAATTGCACTATAATTGTTGTTCATAAAATGCTATTTTTAGATGTGTCCAGGTACCTATACTTCAATTTATTGGTCAAAGACTTAGTTTGCATTTTTTTTTTCAAATTATTACAATTAGTTTGAAATTTAACATGCACTTCCTTGGTAATTTGTTTGGTCATTTTATTGGTTAGTTAGTCAGTTTGTCGGCCCCTTTTGCCATCAATTTCTTTTCCATTAAATATGCCATTTGTTTTTAAATTTAGCAGGCCACTCTTAGTAATGTCTGTTGATCATCCCATTGTTTAAAACTCAGAATTCGCTTCCTGATTAGCTGAAAAAAACCAATAGATACTGGGTTATGGACAACAGGGTTATGTGCTTCAGAATCATTAAGACACCCTACAGTACATAGAAGCCTATATGTAGATATACTATCTAATGGCTATAGAGGTCACCTGGACGAGTCCAACTTCAGCTTCAAATGTTCTAAAAGATTTAAAAATATTATTTAAAAAAAATTTCATTACATACCCATTGAAGTATAAAAATACATACATGCCAACACTGTCGTTTTGGCCGGGAGACAGTTTTTTCAACCTGGCTCCCGGCCAATTTTCTTTCTCCTGGTTTCTCACATAATCATAAAATTGCATATTACTTAGCTTTTTTAGTAATAAATACTATGAAAAACCTCAATACTTATCAATATATATATCTTGATTGTGAATGAATACGATGACGGTTTTTAGTTACAAGATGCCCGACTTTAAATTCTCATGCCGTTGGCGGGGGATGGGGATTCCCCTACTGACAACCATATGGCAAGTGGTTGTTCACACACCAGAAGTCTCCAGTTTTTTGTATCGTCAATGTTAGAATGCATGAAAATAATGTAAGTAAATATTATAGTAAAATACAGTAAAAGATTGAAAGAAAGAAATTGTGGATTAGCTTAAACCATTTTCTGAAAATAAATTTATTCTAATATGACTCATCTGATGTGTGTATGTACCTCATGGATTTTCTGAACAGGACGAACACAGACAGATATATTTATTACAATTCCAGCTGTTAATAAACGTTGTTCAATACAATATATAATAATTCACATCAACTTAGCATTGATACTACGTATGATTTTCAACTGTGTGAACAAGTAAATGAGGTGTGATACATATACTAGGCTATCAATATCTACAACAACAGCACTTGGCACACATCACTGACAGGACTTCAATAGGCTTTGTCTTGTCCAAGCCCAGCGCTCCTCCCGGTTCACACACAAATGCATTCATCATTGATATATTCAATTGGGTATCAGTAATAGATATTTGTTTTCTGCTTCAAGCTCTCTCATTTGGTATGATGGACAGGTCCAACCTGTGAGATATGTAACGATTATTGTATGATATAGTATCTCATCGTATGTGGTTATTCAGTTGCTTAAAATAATTGATTGATTTAATTAATTCATATTTAGTACCTGGTTACTATCTAGGCATGTCTAAAACAACATACTGAAGTCTTTGGGTTTTTTGGTGTACACATGGTTTCATAGTCAAGTACAAGTACTAAGGGTGGGCTGTCAACAATGTGTGGGTGGGTGGCTTGATGACTAAAAACAGCATTTTTCCTTTTTCAAAGGCTTAGGATGGGTATCAGGTTGAAATTCGGCTGAGTGGAAGGTCTTTAAATAAGCTTTATGGTGGGTGGAACATGTTTAGGGTTGGCGGCCCCGCCCACCTCTGCCCTGCATAATTACATCCCTGAAAAAAGAGCAAGTAGCATAAAGAAACAATAGGAAGTGGAAGCTTTAACAAAGAGAAGAAAATTACCAAGAAAAGTGTGGAAATTCTGATTAAACAAAAATAATATTAAACAATTTAATTAACTAATATGCACATTTATTCAATTAATGACATAAAATGACACTGAACGGAGTTTTCGTGATGCACTGAAAATATGCAAGTTACAAAATAACCTCAAAAAGGTTTCTCTCTCTAAAGTTTGGAGACGGCTAAGCAACTGTTACTAATTAGAAATGTTCTATGCCGGAATTGGTAAGTCCACTGGCAAAGACTAGCCAATACATACATGAAGGTTTGTATCATAAGTTCACAAGTTCGGGTGCTAGGTCTGCAGGGGGATGTGATGGGTGCGTACGCATCCTCCCCC
>JAOTQE010052694.1:0-20631 GCA_025631205.1 Nesometra sesokonis
TATTAATTAAAATTTGTTGTTTTTCTAAAAAGTGTGACTGTCCCTTTAATCCATTTTGAATTAGGAACTAGGAACTAAGAACTAACTTCACGCACATAACTCACCCGTTGACAGCGCAACCTATACAATTACCTAATAACTAAATAAAAAAATAATCAGGGTCGTAGCCAGCATGTAGCAGAAGAAACGCTGCTTTTTACCGCTCTGATAGTTGCAGACTCGTAGCAAGTCTACAGATAGGCCTGTTTAGTTAAATAGGGTGTCTATAAACGTAAGATATAATAAAGTTCACATGCAAGGTTATAAAATCTACGTCGTAAAAATTCTAAGATGTACGAAAGTTAAGATTAACTCCATTAATCGAATGTTTATGTGCTAAACTTAAGGATGTTTACATTTTTAATGCATTTCTGACTCATCATTGTGCTTTTTGGAGAGTGGCATTCTGAATACTCAGATAAACTGGTCGTAATGTCTGTATTGTTCGCTATACCATCGATACTCACTTTACCTTCTCGCTGTCCTTGTGAGTCTGCTGGATGTTGGAGGGTTGAAATACACCACATCTGTCTTTCGGATGAAACATTTGACCACTCCTATGCAACATGGTTCATGTATACGTAGAAGAAAACACAGCAATCTGTTAAGAAACACACATGGTATGGTCCCCTTGTGTACTGCCCAATTACCATCAAAAGCACCCCACTGGAAGTAAGATCACTTAAGACGTACTTCGCAGGTTTCGCTTGGTGTCACTAAATCTAACCACATCAAATCAATCTTATAATTATTATCAATCAACATACTTACCATTTCGGTTAAATCGACAAGAAATAAAAAAACCGCCACGTTCGCAACGATCAGAAAAAAAGAGATGTATTAAAAAAAAAATAGCCTAGATCTTAATTGATTGTTTCATCCGACGTAAATAAGGTGGCCTGTGCATGCAACACATCTAAATAATTCGACCTTACTATTTCAAATTAAATGGTACACGGACAGTATAATAATGATTTTCAACTAGGACTATTGAACAATAACATTAGAAATATGGTACCAATTAACACATTTTTATTAATCATAATAATAATCTTGACTATTATAATTCATGGAAAATAAAAAAAAAGACGTTGTAATCGAATATGCTGCACATAAACGAAAATATGATAATAGCGCCATCTATAAAATCTTAATTTGGAAAAACTAAAGGGGGCAGCATATCGAGATACCTAGAATCATACTGTAAAAAACAGTTAATGCAAGGAAATAATACATCACCAAACCAGAAACTTTATTTCAACGTTGGTGGCGGTCAAACGATACTAGTACTTTTACGTTTCGTTAGAAATTAGTCTTAAAAATATTAAATGAACCCTGCAAAATTGCCAACAATATAAATTAAATTGAATAATATTAATATATTTTGAAGAAAAATAACATTATTATAATATCTCGAGAAAATGAGTTTAAATAGAAAAGAGGCACAAACATTTTGCTGCCAACCCGGCTGCCAACCAGTGCATGATTTGAGTTTAAAATTCTATCTGGTGTAAAAATATGGTAAGAAAATAACGCTTAAGTGCATTCATGGCCCTGTGAAATGGTACACTGCATACATGGTATCACTTATAATTATTTGAATTGTAATTTCTGTCTCCGTACCGTTGGAACTACGGGGTGGACCTTTCCTATCACTCTACTTACTACAACTACCCCTTCTAGCATTCTCCTACTTTTGGAGTTTTTTGGAAGTCGGCTTTACCCACCTGAACCTGAACATGAACCTAGTGGTAAACGTCATTGACTGTAGGCCTAGTCAGTGGTTCGACAGCCGCTGACATGAAAGCACCATCAGATGTTTAACATCGCTTTTTGATATGACAATACAACTACAAAAAGTAGTATGGCAATGAAAGTATTAAAAGGAAATAATTTGTAGATTTCAAGCAATATACAAGCCTACAAAGTTTAGCGATTTTACTGCTCCAAAATAATCAAGTGTGAGGATCACAAAATAAATCGCTTAATATGTAAAATTGAGATAATCTCCAAAACATGTTTGAAGTCAAGCTTTTGGGAAATTTTGTTTTAATGAGGTACTTGCATCTCATTATAATATAGCATAGGCCTACTTTTAGGCCAGAATAACGAGAAGTGTTATTTAGTCAAATTGTCTGATATTGATGGCTTTTTGTTTATGTTTTGATTACATTGTGGGTGATTTTCTTACACAAAATGAAGAAAAAAACACGTCTCCAAATATCAAAACTTCATTGTATTGTCTTATTCTAGAAACATCATTTTACACATTTGAAATAATTTTATATCCTATTGGAGAATACCAATAACTCTATTGTTTATTTTCCAAACATGAAAATCATTTGTGAAAGACGTCACAGATATGACCTAAATTAAGTAAAAAAAACTACAAAGCTATTGAGAAGACAAACAATACAAAATTAGCTGATTTAAAATGCAAATGGAGAAGGCATGAATCGGGCATAATAATTATCATAACTAGGCCTACTATGTACAGTTAGTATTTAAATCAACGTTTAAAATTAGTAAGTGAACTGGTTAATATTTTGAGGAAAAATAACAAAAGAGAAATGTAAGAAAAGTGTTAGTTTTTGCTGTCCACTGCCATACATTCGATTTTATTAATATTCGTCAAAATAGGGGGGACAGAAGTCGCTAATTAGTTTGAACCGCACGTGAGTACTTGTGAGGTCTCACCACAAAATGAGTCGCATCGTAGGTAATATCAAATTGAGATAATCACCAAAATAGGTCTGAAGTCAAATTTTTGAGAAATTTAGTTTTAATCAATTATGTGCACTATGGTACTTATTATATTTCATTATAATGTACTTTTAGGTCAGTTTTTCAGTTTTTTTCTACATCTTTTATGTAGATTTTCTGAGATTTGTAGTCTTTTAATATTGTTTACTTTTAGATTGCATTATTTGCAATTTTCTCAAAACTGCAATTCCATACATGAACATTTCAAATGATCATATTATAGGATCTACTTATCCAATGAATGTCATTCTAAATGTAGATTGCAGCTTATTATTTTGGTCTATTTGAAGGTACTGTACCAATAACCCAATTTTGGATTTTCCTACCATGAGACTCATTTTGTGGTGTGACCTCACATTTACCTTAAAACATCTTAGATAAAGACATTTCAATATTTCTGTGAGACTTAGAAAAAATCCTCACTATGTTGTTAAACCGACGAAAGTTTGTGTAAGGTGATCAAGAGTGATTGTATTCTTAGCACTGGGATTCATGGAGGACATTTAATTGCATATTGAAGGAATTGTTTCAAACTTTTACTAGAAAATATTTTCGAATATGTTGTATTACACCATTCTGTCAGTTGAACGGTCTTATTTAGTTTGAAAGTATAATGCATACTCCAAGCAATGAGATGCATGCCATCGTGACAGGATTCAATATTTCAACATAAATGATGTCGGTAGCCTATTAAGGTCTGAAACTTTATATGGATAAAAAATCTAGAACTTACATTTTGAGCTTTCGACTATTCCTATAGTCTTGTTCACAATTACACGATGTTGGTTGTGTCAAAGGGTCTGTGACGTCACCGGTGAGGTTGGTGAACCAGAACCCCTTTCCTCCAATCCTGGCTTCAAGATTTTTTTCCATGTGTTTGGAAGATTAAATCTTCCACCATCCCCATTCAACGATGGCCAATTTGACTTGATGTAGATAGCCTCTTCGACCCCTCTTTCAAACTCATCTTGGTTCCACAGTTAGAATAGTTGCCTCATTAAAGTTGACCTTATGATCCGGAAAATCAGTGTTTACGTGTTTCGATACTTCCGACGAAGTCGAACTTTTTCTTCAGTGTTCCAGAAATCTTGTCTTGAAAACACGTTCTGTTTCTCGAATATAGGAGGCTTCATATTCTTGGCAACTGATCTGGTATACCGGACCAACTATTCTTTCTTTACATACATTTTTTTTATCCAGAGATATAAAGTTTCAAATCTTACCTATTAAGTTACACCTGGATAGATGAATCTACATCAGTCAATAATTAATTATGTCATCATCTGGAATTCCTGATGATGACATAATTGTGTCGAAATATTTAATACTGTCACGATAACGTGCATCTCATTGCCTGGAGTATGCGTTATACTTTCTTACTTGAAGTTGATTAGTTGACATTTCGGACGTTATTTATTTTCACCATCGAGTATAGGTGCCTCTTAATAAGTTTATGTTAATGTGTGATGATGTATGTTTGACACGTGGTACCATATATACAACGTCAGAGAAAAGTCAGGGGTAACTTGAGGTCAACATATCATTATTGGCAACTACTGGGTGATAGAGTGTTGGTTTTGATGTCAAAATATTTAAAACACACACACACGGTCAGTTTAAAAAAATGATAAAAATGACCGAAAATAAGGTTATTAACCTTTCACGTCTATTGCAATATTATTAACATTTCACTAACCACTGATCCAGAGGGCTGGAATTGTGTCAATCTGTTCAAGCACTTTTCATCATCATTGGTTTCTGCCTTCTGGCAATTGCTGTACATTTAATTCCTCCACTGTTTCCTATGATAAACATTTTCATTCATATCAGAATAAAGTTATTTATCTTCCTTTACGCCATCAATCATCATGATCTTTTTCTTTCTTGTATTCTATGATTTCCTTTAAAAGTCGTATTCATCTTATGGCATGCCCGATCAATTCTGTTTCTACTTTTATCTACCAATGTCCTTTTTTAATACCCTGCCTCTATTATCATCCTCTCCATCCATCTCCTTATCCATATTCAAATGCTTATAATATGTTTTTGTCTTTTTTTAATAGTCCATCCCAAATTGGCCTAATTGTCTTCTTCAATTTACTATCCATTCGTTTTTCAAGCTCTCACAAGCATATTTCGCCATTCTAATTCTTGATTTTATTTACACCTCAGATTTTCCGTTTAATGGCTGTTACCACTGCTCGTTGACGGTTGGTTTCGATGTAAAACTGGTCAGAATACACACATTTTTATATTGTCTTCGTTCTCAGAATACAATATCTGGATTGACAAATTGACTACATAATACTTGTATTAGCAGTATATAATGTAACTTTATTTATGCCACTAGAAATAATTTTCATCCAACTCATTTCTGTGAATATTTTCGTCCCAACTCCTACTATCATAACTACCCCACCAGAACTACACAAGATTTACACATTCTCTTCATAAAAAACAAACAAACTTGCTTTCAACATAATATTAGATATACTGGACCCAAACTGTGGAATAATTTACCGGAAAATATTAAACAATCTGTATCTAAGGAAAGCTTTTTTTTACAACTACAAACACTTTATAATTTCTAACTACTATTTCTACTACATGGAATTTCTCACAAGAAAACTATAGTTAATGATAGCGATCAGTTTTCATAACTTTATTGTACACGTATGTAATCCGTTATTTATATTTTTTGTACCGTTTATTTTTGTCTGTTATATATTCAGTACGTTTATATGTGCTATGTATGTATGTGTATTATGTGTATGTGTGTGGGTGTGTGTGTGTGTGTGTGATGTATGTATGTGTGTGTGTGCATGCATGTGTGTTTTATATTTAAATTATTTGTTTCGGGAATGCCACCCACAAGCTATCGCTTTTCAGGTTTTTGCCCTCTTCTTTTTTAATGATTGTATTTCTCACCATACGCATTGTAGTATATATTGAATTTGAAGTAAATATATGTTTATTTGAATTGAATTGAATATGAAGATTGAGATACACAAAGTGTGTTAGCACCTTCTGTCATTTTTACAACTACGCGGTGATTATAGCAAACTTATATTGATATTTATCCATGCAAACCTCCAAACAATAGGCCTAATTACGTTTATATTGCTGTCTTCTCTACACTTGTGATTCTTAGAAATCTCAATATAATTTTCTCTTTATTATACTATATAATAATCTACAACCGATTATTTTTTTCAGCTGCTGTGTGAGTAGTCCACAGTTGCGGGTTATATCCGATGGATTTGTTACTTTTATCATGGTAATATAGTATATTACCCTATGTATCAGTTACATTTCCCGTGGCATATAATGCTTCATTAGACCTACTTTATCTGTTGAAATCGGAATAGTTACGAGGTAAACATGTATTTTTGTGAAGGTTATTCTCCGAAGATGGAAAGAGAATATTGATAATATTGAACCAAATCCCCTGAAGATGGACAGATGTATCGTGACCATCTACTGTTGCTATCATCCTTTTCCCTAGTGGATGATTAATATATCTCCTAAACATCTTCGGCTCTTTCACCAAACACCTTATTTGATATAATATAATGATACTGTAAACTATTAGCTATCACTAATTATAGAGTTAATAAGAAACTTTGAGCATTTTGTAACAGTTAAGCCTGTTCAATGGAATGCTGTATTCAGATTTATTGTTAGACTTCTCATTCATAAGATATCTTCAATGCAACTATATAGTTTTCTTTTTAGGTGTGACCAAGCATCTCTATACTTCTCCTTATCAGTTGGTTGTTCCCCATCTCACTCTCAATGTTAAAAGAGTGGAAATTCACTACAAAAAGAATGAAACTTCACTCCAATTGAGTGAGATCGCTTAATATCTTGCAGAAAGTTTACTCCACAAGAGTTGGTTTGGAAGAGTGGTTCCTCGGGTTACTTTCACTCTTTTATATTTAGTCAAAATTGGTAAACTTTGACTCTTTTATATTAAGAGAGTACATTACTATGCAGGCTCATCAAGATGTAGTATACCAATTTCTGTAGGACTGGCGCTGTAGCTTGTTGTTTAGCATACTTGCCTTCCAATTCGGGTTCCTGGGTTCGAACCTCGCTGAACGGTAGATTGGTTCCAACGAATTAACAACTCCACTCCCAACCCTCATGAGAATTGATTTAGCATGGCGTAGATCTCGTCCTGTAAGTGGCAAGTAAACTTGCTGTTGGATGTGACACGAAGTAAAATTTTAACATGATTTAGCAAGCAGTTTCTTAGTAATTTGAAGTTCATCCCAAGCTTGAATGGTCAATTGGGCTGTCCATGGACATTAGTGTATTTTGCGACCAATTTCCATTACGTTCTATATGCTTTTTCCATGTTATAAATGTCCAATACACCGTGGGTATGTTTATAAATAGAGGGCGTTTTTTCCTACAGTTTTCTGTGGTAAACCAAATCAACCAAATCAGCTCATACGATGGGAAATTAATTTATGAACAATCAAATCTAAAACATCTAAAATGTAAGTTTCGAGAAAACTTCATTTGGAAATTGGTTATCGTACATTACTGTTGATTTGAATTCTTCATAGGTTTAATCATAATTGATAAGATTTAGATAATAATAACCTTATTCTGGAATGACTAGAACATGGGAACATGACATCAATGCATTTAAAAGGATAAATGACAACTTGTGACGTGCTTACGCTGGTGTTCTGAGTAACATACCCTATTCTTCTTTTGGGTGTTGATGGGGTTAAATATCTAACATCTTTACGCCGCCGTTGCGTGTGAGGACTTTGTGTAACTAACAGTATAAAGGAACTTTTTAGAGATATCATGTGTTACTAGATAAAGAAAATAATAAATATTATGTATTTATTTTTCATTATACGTTTTCCCCAAAGGTACATTTTACTAACAGGTGAAACCCCCCCCCCCCCCACCAGCTCATCTCTGTATTTTACAATTTCTAGATTTATTTAAAACACGAACGTCTGTTTTTTATACTAAACTTGTTCGTGACAACAACCTAAATCTTGATGTTGGCATATTACCAACCTTCATAGATGGAATACGATTTCACATTTTCTCATGCCAGTAGTACCACTTACGGTATCATATGTATCACATTAAAAGAACAATACATGACAGATGATTTGTGGGTAATACTAATTATCTGCTAATCATCCAATACTTTTATTTTTAAATGAGCGAACTTTCAAATTGTTTAGAGTAGTTTACACAACTTAATAATGTACCGTATATCCATGCGTAATCATCAGTTTTATCTAAGATGTTCTGTAATTTATATTTTAGTTATTATACTTATAGACCTAGGCCTTAAAATTATTTCCATCAATCAACAAAATATAACTGGTTTATCTGAATGAAACATCAAAACTACCCAAAATGCTACATACTTTGTTATTTAAAAATAATTGCCTGTGGCTTAAATTAATTCAATGCAAAAACAAAAACATAAGATATCAACAAAGCTTAAAATTAATATATTAAAAGGTTTATAATTTCTTATTATTTTCCCATCTGTAATTAATTTACAATTATTTGTAATTCAAAGTTACTAAATATGCTTTTGGACAATTGGAATGAACAAATAAATGATTAAATAAATAAATGTATAAGCGAATAAATGAAGATTAATAATAAGTTTGATTAACAACTACCCAATATTTGATCACCATCATCATCATCGTCACGCCGAGGAGGTATACCTCCCTGGTCACGCCATCGTCCATTGCCATCGTCTATCGCCATCGCTATCACGTCACGATTGCCACCGCCATCCTCCTTCATCCTCCTTCTCCACCATCATCATCATCATCATCATCATTATTATTATTATCATCATCATCATCATCACCATCCTCGTCAACAACATCACCATCAACATCACCATCACCACCACCATCATTCTCATCATCATCCTCATCAACAACTTCACCATCAACATCACCACCACCACCACCACCACCACCACCACCATCATCATCATCATCATCATCATCAGCAGCAGCAGCAGCAGCAGCAGCGTCATCATCATCATCATCATCATCATCCTCATTATCATCATCATCATCATCATCATCATCCTAATCGTCATCATAGTTAATATATTCACATTGACTTACAAGGGACAGGTAATAAGTAGGCCTAATTAATAAGTTCAAAATCAAGTAGTTTTATAAATGGCTAAATTGACAATAAAACGTAAACCTGCTGTCGACTTAATCGATTAAGAGGCCGTCACTATCTGACACTACGGTTGTTTCCGATGAGAAAAAGACAAACTGTTCACTTGCTTTCAGTGTGCATTAAATTCACTGTATTTAAATAGCATAACGTAGCAATCGTTACAGTGATCACCAAAAAGTGTGTACGGTACGCCTACTGGGGCAAGGCCATTTTGCGAACAAATATAGGGCTTTGCCCATCATTAAGTTCAACACAGTTTTGTTTGTTTTGTGTTGTTTCTGTGTTTATTTTTGGCTGCTTCTTCTCCGTTCCGTTATTAATACACTATCATGACGCAATTCACTCCAGTTCTTATGGTACGATACAAGATCGTGATCTTGCATATCGATAGGCTCCAGATCATCAAACGTGTCACTTTCCTTGATTCGATGTCACTATACGTCGAGAGCTAGGTAAAGTGTTAGGTAGACCTAGCCTGCCCAAATCTAAATGTGTTATAAGGCTAATTTTAAGTTTGACTAGGCGTCTTATATTCGAGGATCCTGTCATGGGGTTTGATGATATCATATGTTAAGGAAGCTTATAACTGAAGTGTTTATATATAAACTTATGCCTTATCCTGGGCTTATGAAAGGCCTATGCGTAGGAACCACTTTATATTGAGTGAATGAATAGGGTAATAAAATGAATGCAAGCTTTAAATTTGTTTTTCACTCGTTCGATGTTTTTTCCGCACTCAATACAATGCTGTTCTTCTCAACATTCAATATCATTATTCAATCATGTACTTTTTAGCCCTCCAATAAATACTTGATTCTACGTCCTCGTTAATCATTGTTAAATAGGGAGAATAGGTTAGGCCCAATTTGTGACTCAAAGAATCTTATTGGTCAATACACGTATTTCACTACAGCAGGGAACAGTTAATTTAACTGTTCCCTGACTACAGCTATGGTAAGAGGATGTGTCTCATCCGGTGATTGTCTGGCATAGACAATTCGACACTCTCTGGGGCTAGATATACTATATCGAAGGGAGGCTTAGGCATATTGGTATTAGACAAATCAGATTTTTTTTTATAAACGTATTGAAGTTGAATTTGGATGTCTCAAGATCGACAATCTTGCTGAGTAAAGCCTAGACTAACGGGTTTTTTTTTATTGAAAAAAGAACATAGATCATAGGCTAGCCTATCTAGGGAGGCCTAGCATATGACCTTTTTTTCGAATAATTGTATAATAAGTAACAATATAACTGTATGTTTATTTTTGGAGATATGAAGAATGACTCACTCTGGCAAGTAATGTCCACAGCTCATACAATATTTAGATATCCACAATGCATAGGCCTACAATATTATATATCTATCACAGCCATATAGTGCGTTCCTGTTGAGATCAGTGCGGTACTTTAGACAATTATTATAAATAGCAAACCCATAAGACAGCACTTTCATATAAAGCTCCCCAATAAGCGATTTTTAAATGTTGATTGTTTGATGATGGCACGTTGTCTCTGTGTTAATCAAAAGAGCTTTACGATTTTGAACTGTTCATACCGTAAGGACTATTTGTGTGACGAATTTGGGTTACCCGTTTGACAATGACGTCATAATGTCAAAAAGTCATACCGGCCATTAATTAACCTATACATAGGATTTACAAACATTACATCAAGGGAAAATTACTGTTTTATTCACCTTATACAAGGTTACTTTTTATATCAAAACACGTATAAATGATCTTAAAAAAGTTACACATAGAAAACAAGAATTAACTCGTGTATCATAGCTCGCAAAGGATTTAGTCCAATTAAATAAATGCGAGTTATATTTAGTCTTTCCGACCGAGCAACCAATTGACATAAATTGTGGATCGCCTTCTTTTTACTGAAGTTGGGCGTCTAGGTTATATAGGCTGACGCACAATTTATTGAAAATACAGGTAAGCATAGGCATACCGCTAAGTTTAGTTTACTGCCGAATAGATAGGCATAGTTTTTTTGGGAAGTCAGGCGCCAAGTCGATTAAAGCATGTACTTACCAAACAAGTTCTCGTTTAGGCACGGTAGCTCCGACAATTAGGACTCTGAACGGATGCATCCTGAGCGTTTTCAACTATCTGTTCTCTCTCCTTGTATAATAACTACTGTACTCGCATGCAAATCATTTAGCAATATTCTACACCTAGGTTTTCCTATTTATAAACAATGTTTAAACGAGAAAAGATTCAAGATTCACGACTTATTTGTTACGTGATCCAGCAATATACCTCTATAGAAATATAGCGTATTATACATCAAACATACAATGGATAAATACATCAAACAAATAAAATCAAATATTTTCGTCAACTATCAACTAGGCCTAAAAATATTCATACATATGGTAACTTCAATATCGGAATGGCTACAGTAAAGCAGGAACAAGAAGGTTTAAAGCAAGGGAGATACGGAAGGCAATGTAACGAGATGTCCTATCTTGGAAACGTAGCAAAACCACATGACCAAGTTTCATCTCAAGTCACATGTAGGTTTATTTAGGCCTACAAAATAACGGATAATAAAATAATGTTTCTCTTTAATTATTACAAACTTTCATCTCATTTAGTCTACCTATATTTATGTTTCAAAGTTAATGACAAGGGATAATTACTCGTCTTTAGGATTTACAACATGTACGAATAATTTAAATGTCAAATAAATTATCAAAAATGATACACTAAGTCCTTATGATCTGAAAATAACCATTGATTAAGGTTAAACGGTCAGAAAAATGTATCAAAACAAAATTTCGTATGTTATATACATAGACTTGTGAAATATCTGATATTATAAATTAATGTGTCGGATTGTTGACTACCGCGGCAACGAAAGATCTGTACTATATAAGATTATTACGATGGGATGCCAATGGATTATTGATTCGTAATATAATGAAAAATGACTGCAACATAACCGCTAGGGCACAGTTATATTACTAAACTGCTATAAACAACGACTAACAGCAGAAGATAATAGGTCATGTTCGACGTATAATTGGTCTGTAAAGTAAATTGAGTTGGAAGATGGTTTGTTTGGAATTAATAATGTATTTTATTTGGGCTCTGGAGTCTCATCACGTATCCTTTGGAAAACTTTTTTTCAGGTACATGTAATCCAATTTAAGCATCGATTAATCTTTATCAAGATCATTTTATAATATGATAATCTAAGTACGGTTTATGGCATGATACATGGATGGCATTTAAACATTTTGAAATAACTAACATCATAACTAGAAGCATTTTAGAGAGATAATTGAAATTGTTTATGTTGTAACGGTCGCCAGCTGCAATCATGTATAAATGATGAAGAAATATTCTAGATGAGCTATTGTTAATGTCATAATTTAAAAAAGAACAATAACAATATAGCACAAATATTGCGTTTTTGCATCAGACAGATTATAATTAGTATTATAATAAATTGATTTATCCACCCGTGACGGTAAATTATATTTAACTTTATGTTCATATACGCCTATTTCCATTTAAAAAAGAATAAAATCTGAATAAACTTCAGAACAACACGGTAAATAGAGCAGGCATGTTACATTAAGATTCGTTTTTAAGTAACTGGTATACGAGATCAATTTTAGCTTAAAAAACTGTTCCCAGCGGCATATCAAGAATGGTTCTCGAGCACCCACCCCCCACTTTAGAGGTAGAAAAATACAATTATTATAAAAATTCATACCAGAACACGGAGCACCTAGCTTCAAAGGACATAAGCACCCCATCAGAGAAAATTAAGTATATTTGTTTTGTTTGTCAAAATTGGATCGGGTTGAGCATCCCTATTCACCAGTTCCTGGATACGCAATGTTTCTGCCCGCCCCTGCCCTACAATTTTAAATATGGGAGACAGGAGAGGGCAATCAATGTATTGTTTTTCGTTAGTTATATATTATCTTTTATTTTATTTGGAAAACATCATACTTCGTAGCCTTGCGGCCAAATTGCATATGATTTACAATATTAAAAATACAGTAATAAAAACATTAAAACATTACTGGGTAAAATATTAAAAAATGTACAAAAAACACGAGCATTGTGGAGAAGAGTGAAGCACTGACAAAAAAGGAGAAATTAAGAATTAAGCAGATCAATATAAAAAGGCATTGGACTGCTTGCAAATCGTTTTGTCCTTTTCTTAAACTGAGACAGTTTTTGGGAGTTTCTTAGCATCATACCATGACATTCAAATCTTGTAGGTGGGATAAGATGGGCGGTTTTATTAGAATTAATTACGTTTTGGGCAAATTTATGTCAGTGCTCCACCCTTCTCACAGACAAACGATCAATATTTAACGTTAACAAAGAGCTGTTATACGATGCGTATTCCCTCATAAAATTATACGGCAAGCACGTTTCTGAATCATTTCGAGCGATTCATTTTGGTTTACAGTTATCCCAGGGTGCCAAATAACAGAGGCGTATTCTAAAACAGAACAACGTAACCACAATAGATCGTTCTAAGTTGATTGCAATTAAAACCAGATTTCTTAAGGGATTTGAGTATATCTTTTTATTAACCTTACTTATCATTTTGTTAATGTGGCAATCCCATCTCAGATCATCTTGGAGCCATACACCAAGTATTTTTGTTTCTTTAACATAATCCAGAGATGAATCACCTAGTTTAAAATTAACATTAACAGGTTGGGCTTTACTAAAACATACCTTAAGGTCATGACATTTACTATGGTTAAGGACAAGTGAATTGGTATTACACCATTCATGAAAATCGTCTAAATCACTCTGATGATTAGGACACCTCTATAAGATTAGGACACCTCACTAAGTGAGATTCTTAAGTATTAGCACCGCGAAGGTGGCCCAGTATAAGGCAGGTTCTGGTTTGCTTTTTCTCAATGTAGTTTCGATTTCTTCGACTGGACAATCACGCCCTCTACAGCATTCTAATGACCGATACCAAAGACATTTTTATCGGTACGATTGATTGATGTTTTTTTGTTGCGGAAAATCAATACGAATTTTGCTTTACAATTCCTTTTATAAATTTGATTTAAGTTGAAGTTCACATTTTATGAATGATGTTGATTTGGTTGTGCATATCAAGAAAGAAAATATGTGGCGGCAGATAACACAAAACAGGCCCGTAGCCAGGAGGGTTCCTGGGGGTTTGTACGAACCCCCCTTTATCAGCGAACCCCCCTTTGAAAAACGAACCCCACCCTACCAATATTGAACTCTTTTCCTATTTTTGCATCTGTAGTCGGTATTACTGAACACACACTTTTCTAAAATCATCATCCATATTAGTTATATTATAACTAATATGCCAAATAAACAGTATTAGAGTGCAGATAGGCTCCGTCCCCGGCTCCCAAAGGGGCGTTTCCCCTTGACCCACCGGGGCCCTTAGGCGAACCCCCTTTTAGGAGTACCTGGTTACGGGCCTGAAAAACAAATCAATAATAGGCCAGATCAGTCCTTACTTGTGACGGTTTGTCGGTCTGTCGTGGGTGGTAGATTTAATGCATTGATTGATGTTAATTAGCTTTGAAACATTCGTTCTGTTCCTCCGCTCAGGTTGTCTATTGATTAATTGCAATAGACCGACGCTTTCATAAAGGTACGGGAACATATTTGTACAGCACGAAATATGAAATTACAGTATTCGTATTTTAGGCTAAATTTCAGAGATAAACTGGGAGAATTAAACAAAGTATCGAACAGACCGTCAAAAGAAACTACAAATCTTGTAGAATGATGGGTTTTCATTTTCAATATAGGCTTAGGCCTAAGGTATAAAAACCGCAGGGTTATATCGATTTTGGTTTGAGAATGTTAAACTATGAAACCGCTCATAAACGACACCACTTGAGCAAATTATACAGTACTACCCTTTACCAACGGGCGAGGTCAATGAATTCATCAGGTCTAATCTAATAATAACGGTCTCAAACATACAAAGCCACACACGCATACCCACGAACACCCACATCGGACTGAAAACATTACCTCGCCAACGTCGTTGGAGGAGGTAATAACGATCTCCTGTGTTAGCTTTTGTTGATGGCGTTGTCGGAAAGACACAACGCGAAATTATATTTTGATATAAATTAATTTATAATAAAATAAAACTGCCATAAGTAAGGGACCATGTCAAAATTATTGTAATGCAGTTACTTCAGTAATCTATTGCTAGTAAGTCTGCTGGTTCAGAACCTGCAGGATAGTGTTGACACGGCCCTTAAAATAAAACAACGACGGTATGCAAAAATGTGGTAATATCAACATAGAGTGTTTTAGTACATTCATTGAATAATACGAAAAAAAAGTTGTTGGCGTTTCGTAGTCTATTATTTTGCGTATTTGAGAAAACGCCGACAAACGTGAGTGTTTCACACCGGTTATCATGGCGTCAAAACCATGGTATTAGTGACACGGTTTGGGTTGGCTAAACGCCGGGTTAATTAAACACCCTGATGGCTAACCCATTTTCTCTGCTAATTGGCATTGTTTACGCCAAAATAAGAACCGTTTGATTGGATGATACCCTGGACTAGGTTCCAGTTGACCAACTCCATTATTGATGGATGAGAACATTGTTGATCACAACCCGTCCTCTGCAATCAGTTTTACGCAGTCTTTACAAGTCTCTGATTCGCGGTTGTATTATTTCACAAAATCAATTAAACTGGCCGTCGATGGCTCATTCCATCCATGATCAGATAATAACGACAGAGAAAGCGTAATAAGATAAATAGGAAGTGTATAAGTCAGCCACGTGAAGAAAAATTAAACAGGATGCCTAGCCCGCCTAGGTTTTAAGAGTTACCCAGGATTAATAAGTTGTAAGCCGTCGACCTGGTTTAGAAAAATCTGAATTTCACACGATGCTAGAACCAATCAAATTTTACTTTAATATAAAATGTTGGATCCCATCTTTTCGGCGATCTTGTCTTAGATCATGAGCTGTCAAAAGCAGGCATTGTATGCAGGCTTGGGCCCGAACAATTAATCTGGGCATAATCTATATAATATATCATTTAAATACTAATTATAATAATGCCTGGATAAGCAAAATATCGTACCCAATGTTATACTCGTCTTCAACTCGTTCAATATATCGCCACAGCTCGTAAAATGTTTCGGACACCCCTCCACGGTATATTCAGTATTATAGCGTTACCCATCCAATAATCTGTTTGTATAAATATATTTTATTTATTTTTTTATTCTACACACTAAGTTTTGATTTTGAATTACTGTTGTCCGAAGTAAACATCTCTTTTCAAAACAGCTGCGTTGAATATAAATGCTTATTGAAAAAAGGGTTAATACATTAATCTGTCAGATAAAACTATCTCTCTAACAAAATCACCGTTACTAGACGGTGAAATTTCAGGAAAACATTTACATTATTATTATATAATAATTTTAGAGACATGTTTGTTACATCTGATATTTCTCAAAGGACTATTTAAGTGATTTTACTGTAAAACTCCACTAGTAGGCCTACTTTATAGATGCTCGTACTCATGGGATACAAACACTTATATTAAAAGGTTAACGAAAAGAGTGTGTCTTGTATCGCAATACAATTCCAAATAAATAATATACGTATAGCAATTTATAGTTTAAGCTATTGTTGTACGTTTTTTTTTCCTAAAATAATTGATGCACATAGTTTGTAGGCCTATGTAAGTTTGTACCTGCGGATAGTTTTATTCACAATTTATATTTAGTATTGTATATTTTATTTACTTTAATTGTGTATACTTTTTATGTTTTGTCGTTTCATTTGGGGTATTACTACTCTAACCGTTTCTCAACGAGAAGAATAACAAACGGGTTGTCTGGCCTCCGTGCTGAGTCAAACAATCTCGCCACCTAGCATCTGCAGAAGACTTGCTAGGATGATTGCTAACGGCAGAATGAATACAAGATAACTTTCCAGGAGAGACCTTCTCGTTCCAAGACCTCAGTGCGGAATCTTCACAAAATCCTTTAGTTACAAAGAACCAAAATATTTTAATACATTAGACACTTCCATTAGAAATCCTAATACATTCTTAATTTTAAAAGTAAACTAAAATCTGTCATGCTCAACAATAAAACAATTTAAATTTTGTTTGCTTAAATTTTAAAATAACATTTATTATTGTTAGGCCTACTGATATTTAATTGTAAATTTATGTATATTTTTTATATTTATATTTATGTTAGTTTTGTATATATGTAGGCCTAAGTTTGTATTTGTGAGGGCCCTTCGTAATCAGCTCACGCTAGATGGGTTACCCTCGTGAAATATGGTTAAATAAATAAATAATGGTAATACTGTGTGCTCTATATTTTCTTAAAAGAAAACAAAAACGAAAATAATTAAATACCCGTAAATAAATAAACGCCATTGCTAAATAACTGTTATTTGAATTTAAATATGAATTCTCTTAATAGTAATCTTATTCTGTTTTCCAAGTTATCCTTCATTTGCGCTTGACGAAGGATTAGTATTGTACAAAAGTTAAGAATTTATATATGACTGTTTTGCTTTACAATATTTCAGTATTTGACTTTAAAATAGTATGGGTCCATAAACATATAGACAGGTAACAAACTTTAACTTAAACGTTTTCCTACCAAACTTCTTATTGGTGATTTTGACTAATCAAATATCAACGAATTCCCATGGGGAACTGTGGAACATTTCAATTTTTTCCAAATGGTCGTCAAAAAAGGCGGCAATTTAGCCATGAATCAACAGCTGTGTCTTTCCAACCACTACTTGTCAATTTTGATGTAAATTTGTTCAGAATGTACATTTTTATATTTAGTATAACTGAGCAGTAAATTAACAGAAGGGACACTTTTGATCTAAACATGATTTTCACATGATTTCAATAGGCGTATGCAAAGTTTTAAATTTTGTGGCAATCTACGACAAAATACAATCATTGTTTGCAAAAAAATATCCTTCTTCATAAAATTTATGTCGTTCACTCAACTACTCAATATCAAAATAGGTTTATAGAACGATAGTTACCGTAACTTGTGAAAAAGTGAATGTTGAAAGTTGATACCAATATGTTTATGCCCTTGTTTATTCCATTTAATACAACGTTTTTGCTAAAATATTAGAAAATGATACATTTGACTTGATTGTTTACGTAAATATAATTTTCAGAAATTTAGTAGGAAGAATTTTAAGATTTTTACAGTTTGTTACCTGTGTAACATTTCTAATAAAAAAGTGGAATAACAGTTGTAAACATTAAATAGGGCCTAATAGTACATGTATAACTCTACAACCATCACTTCCAGCAATGGTTTTTTAGTTGTCTGTTCACTTTCAATGTCGACGTTAATGAAGGTTAATGAGTTATATATAAAGACATGTAATATCGTTTTATTGTTAATATATTAAACGAATATTACACTTAAAGAAGACACAATTAGTATCTTCCAGCGACTTGTAGAGTGTTAATGTATAACTTAGTAGTTACATAAACACGACCTAGAAACAATTGATACTATAAATTTCAATGGAATTGTTTCAATAATTGCAATCGATAAGTAGAACAGCAAAAAGCAGACAGCAATTAGGACAATAATGTGGAAGAACACATAAATGCTGGATGGTGATGATGATTATAGTGACGATGATGTTGGTGGTGACGACAACAACGACGACGATGACGACGACGACGACGACGACGACGATGATGATGATGATGATGATGATGATAATGATGATGATGATGATGACGATGATGTTGATGGTGATGCCGATGATGATGATCATGATGATGATGATGATGATGATGACGATGACGACGATAATGATGCTGATGATGATGACGACGACGATAAACATGATGATGGTGTTAACATAGTGTAGTTACATTATTTGTCGAAATTATCAAATCTAATCAAATTACCCGTCCCGTAACCTTGACATTTGACCCCGTTCCCGTAACCTTGACCTTTGACCCCGTGATCCACCATCGGCAATTCTGTTCTGAACCTACATGCTTCCACCAAGTTTGGCAAAGATTGGACCAATAAGTAGCGACAAACAGTTATTTGACCTTTGAACCCAGTGACCTTGACATTTCCAAAAATGAACCCTTCAAGGTCCATTCCGCAGTGAACCTGCATCCACCCACCAAGTTTGATGGAGATCGGACAAATGGCCTGAGAGGAGTAGAAGAACAAATAGACAACAAACGTTGCTCAAGTAGTATGATGATAAGCTTTTGGTTAAGAATAATGGTATTTTTTATATTTTAAAATATACAACTAATAAGAAGAAGAGTCGCCGAAGTGAAAATGTCCTTTTGAACCTTGAAATTAATGAGAACGTATAAGTACGCCTATAAATCCACAGCAGACGAATACAACTTCAATATTATTACAAAAATGAGACAATATTTAAGAAATGATCAAACGGTTAATGATACTGCAACTATCAAGATGAATTGCCGAAGGGAATTTGGATATGAAACTTATAATCATGGGGTTGGTTTGGGTGGAAGGTTCAAAATAAACCGAATGAAAGTAAATAATTTGCAAACCGTTGACATTATGTTTGACAAGACAATGTGATATGCCTCTAAACATAATGACATAAGGTTCATATCATATATTAAATTATGTAGTTTTATTATTACGACGATTGTGGTGATTATTCTAACCGATGTTGGCAAAAATGCTGACGGGGAAGATGAAGAAGAGGAAGATATCAATAAATAGACCTCAAAAGAATCATTGTGTTGCTCAAGCAAAGCATTTTAGAAAACTTAGGTTGGTCAAGTGGGAATATGGAATAAAATAGTTGTTAACTTCTTAGTAGATATGTTTCTCTATTTCAACAATGCGACTTGTATATTATTTTCAGTTTCCATTACAATTTTCTAGATACCTTTATGTAACTTTTATGTAAATAATTTCATATATTCAGGAAACAATTGGGATATGTTGAGCTTTACTTATTTTGTGTCGGTCGGGCTTAGACACCACACGGTTTTATTTTAGGCCTGGTGAAGCTGATGGTTTGATGGAGATGGCGGTGGTGAAGATCATGATGGTAGTGTTGGTGAATAATGAGGAATAAATACAATGATAATAACGAAGACGATAGGCTTAAAATAAATACAATAGCCAGTGGTAATGGTGGGGTGGTTGTGGTGGTAATCTATGCCTTGGTTAGGTTATAAAAGAGACAAACTCTAGTCTTAGTCTTACGTTGAGTTTGGATACCTTAGTTTCGGAGATCTATGTCCAACCCTTGTTGTCTAAACATGAATCGTCTGCACTATAACGCATAATACATTTTTTCCGAGACGAGTACATTGTCACTCCTGGTCCAACATCCCATGTTATCGATAGATTAATACAGCACCATTTGACAGCAAATGAACATGGTAATCATATGACCCTTGGGGTTGGAGATACTCATTGAACGCACAATAACAATTCCATGAACGTATGAGCACGGGATATCATGCGCTATAAAAGTCTTGCAATTATTATTTAATACAGTAGTAGATTAATTTTGTATTTAGTAAATTAATTATAATTATGCGGTTGTGTGCTTATGTTTGGAAGTGGGGCGGGA
>JAOTQE010052705.1:0-20628 GCA_025631205.1 Nesometra sesokonis
CCGGGGAACAATCCCAAATTACATTGAACCCACGGGTTTCTTACTCAAAGTTTATTTAACCCCCGGGGAACAAACTCGAGTTACATTGAACCCACGGGTGCCTTACTCAAAGTTTATTTAACCCCCGGGGAACAATCCCGAGTTACACTGAACCCACGGGTACTTTGCTAAAAGCTTATTTTTCCCCCGGGGAACAATCCCAAATTTTATTGAACCCACAGGTACCTTGCTCAAAGTTTATTTAAATCCCCAGGGAACAATCCCAAGTTACATTGAACCCACGGGTGCCTTGCTAAAAGTTTATTTAACCCCCGGAGAACAATCCCAAGTTACATGGAACCCACGGGTACCTTGCTCAAAATTTATTTAAATTCCCGGCGAACTAACACAAGTTTAAGTTAGCCCACGGGTACCTTGCTAAAAGTTTATTTAATCCCGGGAACAATCCCAAGTTACATTGAACCCACGGGTACCTCGCTAAAAGCTTGTTTTACCCCGGGGAACAATCCCAAATTACACTGAACCCACGGGTTTCTTACTCAAAGTTTATTTAATCCCTGGGCAACAAACCCAAGTTTTAATCTGCGGGAACCCAAAGTTAAATTAAACCCCGGGGTTTCATTAAAATTTAGTTTAAACCCTGGGTTCTCACCTACAGTAAGCTAAATTTAACGGAGGAGTCCAACCCACGTTAAGTGGCGCGATTTGTTGTTGAAAATAAAAAAAAGTAAATTGTAAAAACAAAATAAAAAAATAAATGCACATATGACGCTCCATACGACAATTCTACCTGGACACGTTTCAATATTGAAAACTGTCCAGACGGACACTTTTCAACGCCGGACACTTTACTTCGTTACACCGGCTGACAGAGAATAATTTGTGTGCGAATATTAACCGCTTAGCTGCGACTATTAGTCTACAGTGGCGGATCTATAGGAATGTGTGGAGGGGTGATTGGGATGGATCTAGCTAGACCTAGGATGGATGGGTTACAGAAACAATGTAATAAAGAGCCATGGTATAAAATAACCGCGGGTGTAGTTAAGCTCTTTGGTGCACTTTTTGTTGCACACGACTTCACAGCAGCAAAGCGGTACATTTCAACCAGTACGAACGGGCTCATACGTTTGTGAAAAAAAATGAACAGAGACTTAAACCCATAATTCTCAACTTGAGAACTATTGGAGAAACTGAGTGGGGTTGGTTTGGAAGTCAAAGAGGTTCCCCCTTTCAAAGAACAGAAATTGTCAAAAAAAAAACATGACAGCTAAATTATCTTAAATGACATCTGGTTTAGCTTAAATATTGTTTTACTAGCGTCGAGCATTTACGCTGCATCCATAAAGGTAGCAATATTGTTGACAATGCATGGCACACAAAACATATATTGAGTAGAGAGGCGTGGGATCTATCCAAGGTTTTGAGAATGGAAACCCAGGGATGGATCCAGGATTTTGTGGAGGGTGCTTCAAATGTAAAAGTGTGAAAAGGTGGTGTGGGGAACCCTCTTCCTCTTCCGAAAAAACATTTTTAACTGCCCGGAAATGGGCCCTCCTGAAGTCTGAAGTGTCTGTTCGAGTTTTATTAATATATTTAAAAAAATATTACTTAATATTTTCTTAAACATCACGGAAAGGAAAACAAAAAATAAGCTATTCCATAAATTTAATAGTGTAAGGAAATTAGTTAATTAACCGAGAAAATAACTAAATTTAGAAAATTTTAGTTCCGGCTTAGGTTGTTGGACTCTTCTCAGTAGTTCCTCCCTATTTTAATTTGGTTTGATTTTAATTTAATGTTTTGACCGTTGATTCGCGATTCGACTTATTTACCATTATGTCCAAAACAATTAAGAAATGGGGTATGTATTTTTATATAAAATAAAAAAAATATTGTTTGGCTTAAATACTAGTATTTAAACCAAACAAAATTAAACAGTTTAATATAAAAATATATATAATATGTATACAATTATTATGTGCATACATACACACAAATTGATGAGGAGTATGGCATATGTTGCGTTACAATATCTAAAACTCATCACAAAAGTCCCAGTGGCTGAGGAATATACAGTAGACGTCTGCATATCAGGTAGAAGACCTGGGTTCATGTTTGTTGATGCGGCTATCACAAAAAACAGAATTTCAATATTTAATTTTGTAATTACTTACTGTATATATAAATATAGATGTCACTCTATTCAGATTTATTATTCTTTTTAGACAAGAGTAATTTGTAATAAGTACTTATAAATATATTGAGAATAAAGGTGGGACGACCCCACGAAAGAGAAAAAAAAAAAAATAAAAAATATAAATCACGTTTGCACGGTTTAGTTTAACCTTAAATTGGCTTTCAAAATATTTTCCCATTTTTAAAGAATAGATTCGGTATATTAGACATTCCTATATTCTGCATTACATTTCAAAGAAATTATATACTAACCTTGGCACATCAAGAGTAGGCCTACAATTATTCTGATAAAGTTATATCTATGAGAGGTACACTTAGTCAATGCATCATAGCAAATAGTAAATGTATTTAAAATAAGATTATACATAATACACAATTCAAGACATCACCCATTCTCAACGATTACCTTTTAATTCAACGAAAATATAATTGTTTTATTAAAAGTATTAGTTGTAATGTTCTTTAATATACTGTTTTAATAAGTTTAATATTATGTAGCATTGAACCACGCGCAAGTAATATTCAACCCCAGAAACCAGATGTGTATACGCGACAGCAATAAAGTAAATGTGTATTAAAAGTAATAAAGATAGCCGTAATAGTCATAAACCTACAAGAACTTCTGTTAAAGTTTTTTGCTAATGCGTTAAAAAGGACATCTATCTTGTTGAAGACGTGGCCTACGACTAGCTAAGCCCTAACATTTCTGAACTTCCAAGTAAATATCGAGGTTTACAAGCCTAAGAATTGTAAGATTAAATGCCTATATTCAGGAAGTTCGGGTGATACCAAAAAATATTTTACTGGCTGTGGTCAAACATTAAAATCGTCTTCGACTGGTTCAATACTTTGTAACAGCTCGTATATTTTTGGTATCTCCGTCATTCATTATCATATAATTATTTCATTAAAGGCAATACTAGTCAATATTTACTCGAACATTTCGAGAATGTTTTTCATATTCTTTCAGCATGAACGAGGAAACAAAAGTCTATTTTATGTAAGCAGTTCGATAAATGTAATAATGTTGAAAGGGAAATAATAATCCTATAATTTTTCTAATATAATATTTAGTTACGGGTTAAATTGCTGAACGCTCTTCATTCTTTCTTACTTGGAGATGATTGAAGATACGCCCTTTCCAAAATCCTTAAACTGTTGAAATCTGGAAATGAAACTTGAAATTGAAAATAATAATATTAGGCCTACGGTCTATTCCGGGCGTTGATCTCTTTCCAAAACTGAACGATAGAAAAATCTAAAATCTACTTCCTGCAAGTATACTTACCGTATTTATCATTATTAAAAATATGAAGTTTAAACAACCCGAGCCACACGATTGTTGGAACTGAGGTTCCGAATTTTGTAAAATATACACCTCTAGTAGATGATCGAAATTGTTGACTGCAATCTTTTATTTTGTCAGTTTATTAGCAGGAGGATTCAGCAATTTTGGAAAGTAGGGTGGTGATGAATGGTTATAGTTCACGCGAAACTCAGCCCTATACCATAATTGGGGCTCAGGGGGTGCAATCAATTTTGTACTTCACTGTACAAATATACATACATATGTACTGTAATACAGAGTATCTAGAAGCTCGAAAAAAAAAACATAGGCCTACTCCTTTTACGTTGAAAATGCCTTTCAACTGTCAGCTTTATCGAAAGAATGACTGGTACATCACCATTTTGGAAGAAAATACGCAGGAATATAAGCAACTTGCACTGTGACAAATCATTTACAATTTTGAATGGGGTTCGTCCGAACCCCACTAGATCCGCCCCTGCCCCATGGAGTCAAAACCACCTCAGCGCCAGCCGATGGGGATGGTGTTTGATGTGTCGAAATGATTCCTGATGTCACGATCCTGTCACGATGGTGTGTATCTCATTTTTTGGAGTATGCATTATACTTTCTTACTTGAAGTTGATTAGGGGACCTTTCGGATTTTGTTGTACAGTACAGTAGCTGTAAGTTGTTTGATACAACTCACAACAGCTGACATGTACATCTGCAAATTGGTACAAGTTTGTGGTTGCCATTTGTAACTGATGCATCTTCTGCAGTTTGGTAGAAAGTTTTAGTCTCTTTTTTTATTGATACAGCATGCTACCTCGCCACATGTGATGTGTACCTTTGTAGGTTAACATGAGGTTGACGGTGGCTCTTGTCAGATGCGATTTTGCTTCTCAACTTATGAACCTGTTGAAATAGTTCCCTTTCACGGTCTGAAAATGCTAGTCTTCGTCTGTCCAGAGAAACTAAATAAAAGAAGTATGCAACTTTGTAATTATTTCTTTTAGTTGAAGCAAACGGAAATTCTGTGTTGGTCAAGGCAGACCAACCGAAAATCTTGAAAATTAGGGTCAGGGATTTTCCTGCATTTTTGGTTAAATACATAACATTATGCCCCAAAACAGTAAGAAAGGCATACAGTTATCACATGAAGAAACAACATTGCAGAAAAGAGTGAAAATGGCAAGAAATTTCAAACCAACTGACTTGATTTTCACAAGTCTTTTACTTGGGCAACAATATTATATTTTAAAAGGCATATCCTTGGAATTTATATAGCACAATACTTCTAAAACGGAAATAGGGCATGTTTATTGGTCAGTTGGTCACTTGCTTAGAAAAAATTATGGCTAATTATTAATTAAATTTTAAAAATCTGCCATTATGCATTTGTGATATTAGTAGCGCTTAGGGAAACTTGACTGGGTCAAAAAAATTAATCTATATGGGGCAAGGCATGGCAAAAAAACCAAGTTGTCACACAGGAAGCTAATGAGAAATAAGCAAATAAACTACAGCAAATATAAACAAATACAATGAAATTTTTTGTCTATGTTCAAACTAAACGATTAAATGAAGCGTAACGTACGTGGCGTACGATTATCTGTGTCTGAACTAGCCAGCGATTAGCGCAAGTCCCTAATCCGGGGCGTAACTTGTGCTCCCTGCAAACCCCGGTTTAGCGTAAGCTACGGAGCTACACCTTGTACACCTGAATGGTTTTGTCCTTGAGCTTTGCATTGTCCAATCACAATTTACAATCAGTCTGCATTGGCCAATCAATTACAGATCACTGGTCATAGAAAACCCCACTGGCGGCAATTTTAAATTGCTTATGACTTGCGCTACGCCTTGTGTCTGAACACTCTGGTCGTTACGCCGCAGGTTGGCTTGCGCCTTGCTTACACTAAGCTCCGCTTAAGCCATGTATCTGAACATAGCCTTTGTTCCATAACTTTGGTCATAGATCAAGCTTACATCAAGTGTATAATATAATTTAAATTATAATTCTATTCTACAATTTTGCGACAACTTGATAGATTTGCCATGACATGCCTCATATAGGTATATATTTCACAAATCTTTTTTGGTTTTAGATCAAAAAAAGAAAGCTACCGATAATACCAATCCCATTGCCTTTGCTCCTTCTATATTACTTCTATTTTTGTGTAGTTCAAGTGTTGCTAGGCATTCTTTTCTTTATAAGGCAGTATAACATAAGCTTGAAATAAAAATAATAAACAGATACAAACTCACATTTGTCTGTCTGTTGTGGGATGTTTTCTGTATAGTCTTCAATTTTAGGTACATCGTCGTACTCCATACTACTATTTTTCTCGTTTAACATTTCTCGAATCAAATCCTGATAATAAAATGAGTTTTAAATAAATTACTGAATTAGCTAATGTTTTAATTTAAAAAATAATTTGTATTATTGTTTGTAAATCTATCTTTATAGACAGCAAAAGGTCAAAAAGCACCACATTATTACTCTGAGCACCAAACAAGTGTTTTTGATAGAATCCGATAGAAGTACTAAAAATTTGAACACTATTCTGTCTGAAATTTAAACTAATTGAAAACATCTAATCGGATAAAAAAGTGTAGCTGATTTCAGTTGCCCTAGCTTATATTTGAGCCTGGTGTGGACACTGGCTACAAAATTTTCAATGAACCTTAGAAAAGTGTTCAAATTTTCTAAAAGGGTGGCAGTGGCTAGGTATTTTCTATGGAATCCGATAAAAGTACTAAAAATTTTAACACTATATTTGGTCTGGATTGAATCTTTTACTACTTGAAAGCATCTAAAAGCCACCGCACACGTAAGCCAACTGTGTGCGCCAACAGTCACTATTGCCGTTGCTGCAAGCTATTAGCTTATGTGTGCAGGGAAATTTTGTGTGCCGACAGTGATGTTATGTTTGATATTAAACAGCTACTCATGCAGATGTTGCAGTGTGCAGGGTTCGTAAACTTTACCCTTAAGCTGTTTATATGGTAACATGCCTGTTAATTTACAACATTATATGTATGCACAGGCATTAAAGTATGAACACGTGCAAACACCTAGAAACATGGTGCCATATAAATGGCTTAGTGGTAAAGCTACAAATTCTGCACACAATGCACCATCAGCACAAGCAGCAGCTTGATATCAAACATGTTAAAAACCTTGTGCTGCATCCTCGGCACACGTAAATTCGCTGCAAACACAAGCTTTTAACTTGCAGCGGGAGCCAAACTGATCGTTGGCGTATGATGATGAAAAACTTGTACATCATACCTTTTCTCTCTTCAGTTCCTCCATTTTATCCCAGATAACTTCTTCTTCATGTTTTGATTTTGCTTGTAGAGTACTGATCTGTATTTAAATTGAATTTAAACAGTAGTTTTATTCAACAAATCAAATTATAAATTTTAGTTTAGTGTGTTCCTTACATTTTATACCCTTAGAAAAATTACTGAGGATTGGTAGAGCATCACTGCGCTATTAGATTGATGAAAATTCTTACAAAAGAAGAACATATGTGAGGTATCGTGACAAAATGAGTCATGTTGTACACCAGGTAATTTTGAGATATTCATAAAAATAGGTAGAAAGTAAAAATTTTATAAAAACGAGATTTTTGTGGTTTTTGGAAGTTTATATAGTTAATTTTATAATTAAAAACATCCTGTTTATGTTTATTACAATAAACATAAACAGGCTGCAATCAACAGTTGTTTATCTTTAAAGTCGATTTTCTCCAAAGTGTGTTTTCAGGTGAGTACATTTCAAAATTACTTTTCTTTGATTATACTCCACATATGAACCTAATTCAAAAACTAAATTAAAGCTTATAATAATATTATATATTATAATATCTATCAGAATATAATAATAACTCAATTTTGGTTTTTTTGTACAACACAACTCATTTTAGAAAGTATAATGCATACTCCAAGCAATGAGATACACGCCATCGTGACAAGATTCAATATTTCGACATAAATTATGTCATCATCAGGAACTCATTTTGTGGTGACACCTCACATATACACATGATGGTTGACATAAACTCTCATAACAAAACTTAATGATTGTTTAAGTTGGTCCATAAAAAAAAACACTGGCGTCAGACAGGATTTAAACCTAGGACTTCAGGAATGGAAGGCAAGCACCACAGCAACAAAAGCTAGCTTCACTCTTCATATCATTGTCACCTACTGTATATAAGATTTTCTGGTGACCACGAGCTTTCATTTTGTACAATGGATCATTTTGCGACGGATAAAATGACAATGGGCTCAACCATGCATGCCCAATTTCCCTGTCTGGCATGAGTTTTGTGATGTTTCACCAGCCTCCTAAAAACAACAACTGATCAACACTTTTGAGCCCATGGCCTTGCATAAACTAGTTTAGACTGGTCAAATCTCTAACTTTATAGAAAGAAGTGGTAGACTTAGATCAATCAAGGCACGCACAACCCATTATCATGATTACTTTATCCCACAAGGGTAACGTTATTATAATGATAGGTTTATGAGGTAGTTTGTGATTGTTTTTGAGAGCGTTCATGACCACGTGAATTTCCTTTTTAAGGATGAAATAAAGTTTATCTGTATCTGTATACCCAAGTGCAATTCAAGTTGTTTGACAAGAGTTAATGAGGTCTACTTTTACAAGACCCTCAAGAGTGTGTAGAATGTAGTAAGCTAGGCTATAGGCCCGGCTAGGCTGATGGCTAGGCTTTTTTAGGCTTGCTGTAGGTAGGTGCAGATTTCTGCGCACCCCACTTCTATATTGGGAGCACCGGGTTAAAAATACCTTTTGCTGGATCCTGGATCTGCCCCTGGTAGCATAGTGGTGTTTTGATGATTTGTTTTTGTAATCATCGAGATTGAAATGGTCGTAGAAATTATCTAAAATCACAATTGGTAGGTTTGTTGTCTTCATACTGAGGAGTGAATTCAGTTTTGTAAATGACGTAAACAATGACTGAAAACTAATTATCCATTAGACCTACTAGCCATCACTGAAAGCCTGGTCATGATGAGTTGGCAAGTTTATCGCGGTCTTGAAAAACAAAACAAAATCTGGGAATAGGCAGTGCGTATGCCCAACAATGCATTAAGCGTTGTAGAATTATCTGTCATGCAAAAAAAAAAAAAGGCTCACTATTATATATGCTGGACCATAGGCTAGGCTGTAACCAGCATGAGGCAGACGAGACGGATGCCTCGTCTGAAATTTTCAATCCAACACCCACCCATCATACCAACCCCCCTCACCGGGGACCACGTGCTACAAGACGCCAGTCTCGCCTTGTCTGTTTTTCAAATCTGGCTACGGCCCTGTTAGGCCTACCCAATACTGGATACACAGACCAATTAATAATAGACCCAATGGAAGAAAAAGTAGAAGCTGTAACTTAACAAGTAGAAGCTTTAACGGCAGCAAGTTTATAGGTTGATGGAATTTACCTGTAGCTGATGCAGCTTCCTATCAATGTCATCCAGTGTTTTACGATGTTTTACTTCATTTTGGAATTCTATGTCGGCCTTATGCTGGTCGGCTAAAGCCAGCCTCCACTGTGCATTCTAGTTGAGTTGCAAGAGAATAACAATAATTTAATTATAACTTAACAATCATCTTTTTGCAATATTTAACGTTGGAAAAAGTCTTGACCAAAAAGAATGGTTGAAAACCACAGTGAAAAAAACCACAGATTTGCAATTGGCTGGCACCTATAGTTTTGGTGCTGGAACAAGTCTTTTCACATAATGATGATAAACTGTAGGCCTAGTACACACTTTGCTTGTATGAACTTTAAAGTGACATAATACATATTTCAAAATGAGTATGGGTTACCCTGGTATCTGGCTCATACAGCCCCTGCTATGGGTATACGGTACTGTATGAATTGACCCTTACAGAATCAAGTTTTTGATCATAAACCACTTTCCCGTTCCTCATATAGCGATATCCGCTACCTGAACAAAAACTGAAATATGATTTTTCTAGTTCTTGGGTAAAATAAAATCTTTGTGTTACCAAAAGCCAGACAAACCGAAAAACAGTGTTGTTTTTTTTTTATTTTGGTACGATTTTTTGTGGCTAAAGACAAAATTTTGTGGAATACTGCAAGAAAGGTTTAAATGATAAAAAAAAAAACTATAGGAATACAACACCAAAATATCACAATGCAGAAAATACAGTATAATGGGCCCAGTTAAAAAAACCAAAACTGAAAAAAATGCTGTTCTGGCCCTTGGAAAAAATAACACCCTCCAACTAGGGTTAACATGGTAGATAATGGTAGAAAAAAGGTAGATCTAGGTAGTCAACAGGGTTAACCCTATAAAAACAACCATTCACACATAACATTATTATCCTATTATGACCAAAATCCATAAATTTCTCAATTAACAAAAGGTCAGTTCCCCTCTCTAATAGACTACCAATGCTATGGTGTCAGCAATGCCCTAAAAGTACATAGGAAAATACAGCCATTATTAGACCTTCGGACTAATTAAAACTGACATCTCAACAATCACTTAATAACCTTAAGGTACCAATAACACTACTGTGCTGCTAGGTAGATCTTTCTAGTAATGTAACAATGTAACATGGTACAGTAGATCCACATAGTTGGAGAGATTTTTTTCAAAGGGGGGAAACACAGGAATATTTTAAGGCCTTATCTATGGTATAGTATTTCACTCACCATGTTGTCTTGTTGATGACCATGTTGCTCATTTTGCCATGCTCTCTTGATGACCTTATCCTCAAGGTCATTCTGTCTTCTGTGGGTGTCATGATCTAGCTTCTCTCTGAAATCTACTGTACTTGATTCTTTTGCTAGTTCCTAAAAGAAAGTTAGAGTTAAGGTATAAGCTGTAATAATTAACACTGACAGTTGAGAAATAGTAATTAGGTCAAAATGTATGCATTAGAGTATTTAAATAAGGTATGCAAAAAAAAATATTTAAATTAATTGTGCACTGTATTATCACTACTATATATAAATGACTATGACTGTTGTAAAATAGGGGTTGTCCTTTTTTCTAATTTAAACAGGCCAGCCCGGCTAGTAAATCAATTTTTTACTTTCCGAATTAAATTTTATTGGCCATGAATAATGTAAAAGCTGCTTGCCAAGGGATATCATAGCTAAAGGACCAAAATGTGTTCAGTTTCAACTTATCTATAATATGATAGTGCTTTGTGCTTTTTGCATAAGAAAAGTAAATACCTCTATATTTTGTTAAACAATTTACTGGCGAAAATGGGCCTGTTACTGGAAAGTTTTTATTGGTCCATCAAGGGTTTTACTGGCTATTGGCCAGTGGTCCTGTACTAAATGGAACACTGAATACCTTTTATAAAATGTCATTTAAAGTAGAAATTTACATACTATCTAAGTGACACATCACATTCTTGCTTAACTCTACCTGCTCTAGTCTTTCCTTCTGAATATCTAATTCCATGCTTTTAATCTCAACATCTGCCACAGCAGACTGTGTTTCTTGTTCACGTAGAAGCGACTGAAAAATTAGAAACATTGTTAAACATCAACAATAATACAGAACCACACTTTGAAATAAAGGCAATATATTTGTAAACTATTTTTTGTTTACCAATGCAAATAATATAAATACCTCTATGAAACTTTTCAAGGAACCTAATGGACAAGGGCAAGGTTGCTACTTCACCATAATTCATTCACAATAGTGGCGGACTCAGGGGGTTTCGGAGGCACCGTGGCAACCCTTAGAATCATTTGAGGGCCGTCTCAAATAGGGTCGGCAACAGGGAAATTAGATACAATTAGTGAAAATTAGACACAGAAGAGGTGAAAAAGCTTTTTAACTTCTCAAACTGAAAAATAGAAAACAGGCTGCATGGTAGGGAATAAACTGTAGCTGGAGCGCTGCTGGCAATCCGCATAGTTTGATCCTGGATCCTTCCCTGCACAATATCAGTATGAGTTTGTAGACAGCTGCACCTAGTCTAGTGATGAAGTACAGTACTGGACTATATAAACCAGGCTCCAGTGTATCACTCACTTTATGCACATCTTTAAAAAAGAACCCAGTCATGGGTTTTACTCCAATGTGCTGGAATTGCTGCTGTTATGGATGGCTGATAGTAGTGCAGTTGAACCTCCCTGTGTGGAAACCTCTCTTAAGCGGACACCTCCCATAACGGACAATAATTCAAAAGCCCTAATGTGCTTCCTGTCTAATCAGTACATTTGGTACCTCTCATAAGTGGCTGCCTCTCGTAAGTGGTCGTCTCCCGTAAGCAGCTGCAGGCACTCTTTTTCTTAAAATTTACATTTTTCTGTATTTTAATTTACCTCCAATAAACGGTCAAACATTTATTTTATATTTAACGAATACAAACCGTGTAAAAAATCTTTAAACTTTAATGGCTGAAAATCTTACTACACTGAACTAACTCATCTTAAAAAAATGATAAATAATATTTAATCAAATATAGAATGCAGTTTCTAGAAATTTGAGAGGCAAACTAAGATTTCAAACAGCATTTAAAAACAGAAACAGAGGGTGAATCTTGAAGAGATATTGGTAAAGCATCTCATAACTTTGGTGCAGCAAATAAAAACTGTTATTAAACCCATATATGGTAATAATATTTTTAAATATGGTCATGGTGTGACATCGCAAACCAAATGAGACATATGTCGTAAAGGCTAGTTTTCCACAATAGGCAGAAATTTAAAAATGGTAATTTTTTTTTCAAATTTTATTTTATTAAAAAAATATACAGTTCATACATTAAACTTTCATACTACCTTAACAATTTTCAGATATACGATCAACTAATGTTAAAAAAATGCAATTTAGAATGACTTTGCTTAGTCAATGTATACTGATAAACAATTTTCAAATGTAGTTTTCTCAAAACTTACATTTTAACTTTTCGATCTTTGATTTTTTTATAACTTCCCAAAGGAAACATCTTATGAAACTGATTTATTTTGCATATTAAAAATAATAATGTGTAGTCGTATAATCCATAAAAAACTCAATTTTCAATTTTCCGACTTATGTCTTATTTGGCTTGGCTCTGCCACATATAGGCATATCAGAGTTTTTGTCAATGAAAATGTGATAGCCTGGATTGAGCTTTATTTACCTTTCTCATTAGCTCATCATCCAGCCTCCTTAACTGTGTTTCTCGCTGGTTCTCCTGATGATCCATAAACCGCATTCTGGTTGCATCTAGCACCTGCAACTCACGCATACACAGCTCACGCTTCATAGCTTGTAACCTATAAACACAGTAATGGAAATATTGTTTATTTTTGTTTATTGTTACATAAAAAAGAATGCAACTCAGTATAATTTTCACTATTGGACTAAAAGAGATGACAGAGATGAGAAATAGATGAGACAAGCTTTGGTTTTGCCAAATTGAAATTAAAAATACCTCAAAAGCAAGTTTTACACAGTAGACATATTGAAGTACTGTCAGAGGAACCTCAATTTTATCTACTAGGGAACAAAAAGGGTATTTAAAGATGGGTTTTGTAAAATCGAGTTCTGGTCTTCTTGAGAGTTTTGTTCCTTACTTATTGTCTCATTTATTTATTTATTTATTTATTATTGCTACTATTGGATATTTTAAATAATATAATCTCTGTATTGATAAATTTTAACACACATTTTACATCATGTCCATATACATTTGTGATCAATGCATAATATTTTATCATTTTCAGCTAATTTTAGGGGTACGTAAAACTGGTGATTCATAAAATTGAGTTATGTAAAATCGAAATTACACTGAAATCAGTCCCATGCCTCAGCACAACAAAAAGGTGCTTAATGTTTAAACATCACCTGTGTGCTTTGGCATAGATTTTTTTTCATTTTGCAACCTTCAAATGATTTTACAAATTTACATGGTAACAAAAATAAACAAAAAAGTTAATCTGCTTCGTCTGGAGATTCCAGGAATTTTTTTATAACTTTTCGAGCTCCTGGAAATTTTCTTCCAGAATTTAAACTTCAAACTTTCACCATGATTATGAAATTGTCATACGTAGAATTTATTTTGAGCTTTTTAAAATTCATACATTGAAAACAAAAACAAAATTTAGTTAATATTCTTTGTGAATCATAATAAGATATTAAGTGACAAAATCATTCTAAAATGTTGTTTTCTTAATAAACAAGGCGTTATGGTGGAACTTTTGTGAACATTTTTAGTAGCCATACAACAGTGGTTGTACCGCCTTTACAAAATATCCAAGAATTTGGTTTTTTCAACTTGGACAAATTGAGAATCTCACCTTAGTCTTTGGTCGGCTAGCTTCTGTTCTTCTGCCATTAAGTTTCTTCTTCTCTCCTCTTCTGCTTCTTGCAGTAATTCCTGCTGGTGGTACCATGCTTCCTCTTTCTTCTGCCTGAGTTCTGCCTGTTGCTTGATCTCTGTTGCAACTTGTCTCTGATGCAAGTAATCAAGCTCATCCTGTCTGATCTGTTCCCGTTCTTGAGCCTAAATGATTAACATGATAATTTTCAATACTTGCAACAAAAATGACACCATCATACTGGAAAAAACAAATGTATATGTATCCTACTTATACCCTTGAGAGAATAATGTTAACTCACCAACCCTTTAGAAAACAGAGGTTCACACGCACTCTACCCATAAAATATACTTATACGGGCTGTAATTGGAGGTCGGTGGAGTCTTTTATAGTAATCAACTATAAATTACATGCATGCTTAGAACAAATTGTGAAATTGTATTTTAGTTAGCTGTAGATTTACTATAAGTCATTTGTATCCAAGGGACAGCAAAAGTGCGGCTTATTTGATATGTACATTACAGTCTGTCACTTGTTTCCTTCCCTCGTCTAATAAAAGTGACAATTATCGCAAACTCGTTGTTTGATTTTCTTGTTGTGTACGTGTGACACAAATAACCAATGATGGGATTTTTACCTACCTGGTAGTCAACAATAAACTTAGGGTACTTATTAAACACTGGATATTGGCTTCAAGTTAACGGCTTAAATTTGAGGTCCGTGGAGTGTTATATAGTAACTGAATTAATCAACTATAAATTACATACATGCATGGTTAGAACAAATTCGATTATTGCGAAATTGTATTCTAGTTAGCTGTAGATTTACTATAAGTCATTTGTGTCCAAGGAACAGCAAAAGGTGCGGCTTATTTGATATGTACATTACAGTCTGTCACTTGTTTCTTTCCATCATCTAGTAAAAGTGACAATTATCGCAAACTCGGTGTTTAATTTTCTTGTTGTGTACGTGTGGCACAAACGATGGGATTTCTACCTACCTGGTAGTCCACAATAAACTTAGGGTACTTATTAAACACTGGATACTGGCCTCGAGTTAACGGCTTAAAATCTTCAATGACATTCGCTGGATCGATTTCGCTCGGAGTCATGTTCTGGAGTTCATATGCCATCTTCAACATTGCATTGATATCCACAGGATTTCGATGATGAAAGAAGTACTATAAGATAACACGACAAGGAGATTTTCAACTTTACGAAAAATAGAACAATGAAAAGGGATACACCATGTAAGGTTTGAGTTTAACAAATATAAAAAAATATCTGTTGAAAAAAAATATCTGTTGAAAATATTCGTATTAGGTTATATGTGAGGTCTCACCATAAAATGAGTCGCATGGAAGGAAAATCGAAAATTGAGGTATTGGTATCTTCTATTAGAGCATGATATAAGCTGTAATCTACACTTTAAATGATATTCATTGGACAAGTAGATACAAAGATATGAGCTTTTGGTATTTTCATGTATGAAAACACAGTGTTGAGAAAATCGTCCAAAAAGCAATCAAGAAATAAACAATTAAAAGGATATAAATATCAGAAAATCTGTATAAAATACATTTTCCGAAATATAAACCGACCTAAAAAGTATATTATGATGAAATATACGTATCATAGTACTTGCAATTGATTAAAACTAAATTTCTCAAAAAGTTGACTTCAATTGTATGTGTTATCAAAATAGAACACTTGTTCATAAAAGCATGGAACTTGGTCTTATGGAAAACATTGCTAGATGAAAAAAAAACTTCATTAAATCGTCATTGGGCTGTAACTTTTTAGCAGTTTCTGTAGTGTATAGACAAGAGTGTGATGCTACCTGGACGGTAAGCTAGTCCATCGCAAGTTATTTGCCGGTATACATTGTACAACTGCGTAGACTGAAGCAAGGAGAGTAAAGTGCATTGCCCAAGCAAAGGTGGCAGAGCCAAACCAAATGAGACATAAGTTGCAAATGCTAGTTTTTCACAATAGGCAGAAAAATAAAAATGCTCAACATTTTTCAAATTTTATTTTATTTAAAAAATATACAGTTCATACATTCAACTTTCATACTATCTTTAATAATTTTTAGATCCAAAAATGTTAGAAATATGCAATTCAAATTGACCTTGTTTAGTCAATGTAATTGACATTTTTACTTGTTCGAACTTCATTTGTTCATACCTTCGCAAGAAACATTGTATGAAATTGTTTTTTTTTGCATGTTAAAGATAATGTCTATAAAAAACTCAATGTTCAATTTTCTGACTTATGCCTTATTTGGTTTGGCTCTGCCACAAATAAGCAAATGTAAAACACAGGGAGTTTCTAACCACAGACTTTTAAATTGGGATTCTGAACTGCAAATGCTGCGACAATTGCTCCACAAGACTGTATACTTACTTCAAAATCTGACAGTTCATTACAGTTTATCAATGGTAGTCTTGAACATATAAGATAGGCTGCCACTATGTACATCATGAAGGATGGGTGGTTGGTAAAAATGTTGTCCCACAGTTTCAACCATTCATCCCTTGTTACTATTTCAGAAAATAGAGTTTCCATCATTGGCCAAGCATATACCTAAACATAAACAAAATAAGAAAAGAAAGATAATAAAAAATGTTATTATTATGTGACATTTTTATAGCGCTCATTGCCAAGGGCTCTAAGCGCTTCACACTTATTACCCCCAGTCATTGGGACAAAACACCTATGGAACACAATCCATTCCAGGCTGCAGCCGTAATCACCGCATATGGCTTGTACCTCCCAGGTACCTATTTATACTTGTGGGTGGAGAGAGCCAAAGTGGATAGTGTCTAAGTAGGAACACAAACAGCCGACCAGAGTAAGCTTTGAACCACCAACTTCGTGATTGTAAGTCCAAAACGCAACTGCTGCGCCAACTGCTTCCACTTAAAAAAAAACAGAGGAAAAATGATGGTAAACTGAACAGCAGACACAAATTTTAATAAATAAGGAATAATAAAATTGATTTGATTTGAAAAACTATAAAAGTATGTCAAGGAAAATAATGCATGGTACAAATTATGTTTTACACAACTTAACTTAAGAAAAAGGTTTTAATCCCAATTGTGGTTTGTACAAACTTTCATTTTTTTCTTTTTAAACAGAGTTAAAGTGAGTCTGCTACAGTTGCATAAACTTTTAATATAAAATTTAAATACAAAAATTTATAATTTTAAATTTAATTGAAAAAAACACAACAGGACTTGAGTTATCTAGTGAGAGACAAACCTGTTAAAAAACTTACACATTTTTTTACAAACACATATTCAGGGGCGGCGAAACGTTTTTGAATTAGGGGGGGGACCAAGTTAAATTTTTACAATTCGCTCGGCCACCCCCAAACCCGCTTACAATTTGATGAGCAAAATGAGCACATATTAAAAACTATTCAAATTTATTCTCTTCCTTACCTGAGTTGTGATGCCATGTTTGACAAAGTGTTGCAGTAGTGCCTTGTCATGATGAGCTAAAAGGTTCTCAACAACAGACAGGACATTGACTGGAGGGTTTGGAAAGAACTCAAACCAATGTTGACACCAATTTACTATTAAGCAAAAATGCAAAGACAAATCAAGTTCAACATTGTTTTATCATCATAAAAAAAATCTACTGTAATCGAGAGTACTGTAAACAGCAGGTCGAATGTAGCAACAGTATAAAGTCATCACATCAGATCCAAAAATAATTTTGGAGACCATATGTGAGACTTCACAACAAAATGAGTCTTATGGTAGAAAAATCCAAAATTGAGTTATTAGTACCCTATAATTGAGCATACCATAAGCTGTCAACTACTTTAAATGACATTCATTGGATAAGTAGAACCCAAGATATGAGCATTTGAAATTTTCATTTATGGAAATATGGTTTTGAGAAAACCGCAAATAAAGCAATCTAAAATTAAACAATTAAATAACTACAATTCTCATAGGTTCAAGGCCTGCACTCACCATTGTTCTGGATTTGTAACAAGTCTTTTCGGATAAGCACTATAAAACCGTAGGCTCAGTATGCACAAATGGTTAATGTGCTTTAACAGAACCCAGTACTTCTTTTAATATGAGTACGGGTTACCTGTGTACTGGCCCACATATCTCCTGTCATGGACGGCGGAAGAGGGGGGAATGGGGGACGCGTCCCCCCCCCCTAAAATGTCACTGCAACTACAAAATTCACAATTCAAAACAGCATGTAAATACTGTATGTTAAATGCGAATGCAGCCCGGAAAACTACCTTCAAGGACCAGGAAAGTATACATTTAGAGGGAATAACTTTTTTTTTTTGCTCATCAGAATCTAGCCGGGCTGGAGTAGCTGGGCATAATTTAACCTCGTCCCCCTAATTCAAAAACTTTCCGCCGCACCTGGTCATGGACAGACGAATGAGAGCAAGTACAGTACAAGCCAGCGACTGCTGCTTGACATGATGTGAAAGTTAGGCAAGTAGAGAGTTACTGGATGTGAAACATTTAGTCCACAGATAAATAAATAAATCTATGCACATTACATTACATTGTGTAAATAATTTTTGTTTTAAATCTAACATTTTACCCTGAAACCTAATCACAGAAATATCAGGTTGGTGTCCGGCGGGGGATAGTTTACTACTCTAGTAATAATAATAAATATTAAATTAATTAAATAAATATTATTAAGTACTATTGTATGAGTTACAAAATTATTAGCGAACTTTCAATTTGAGATGAAGTGGAACATAGAACACGCATAAAAAATAACATGCTCAGCCGTGACGGGGGTCGCATGCATTCGATACCAACGACATGTACGTACGATGTGGAAATTAAAACATTTTGAACCCTATGATCAATAAAACGCACAAAAAAGAAAAATCTCCATAAAGTATTTTCTACAATTACTGCATGGAGTTTTGATGTGGGATGGTATTAAACATCACTTTCATCATTACTGTGTTGTGCTGTGACCTGGACACAAAATAACATGACGACCGTCCTAGATACAAAGCAACAATGCAACAAAAATAGTTCTGCCATGCATGACAATACGTTCTACCAAAGAGAAAAGAAGCAGATTTTTTTACTATGGTTCCACATTCTATATTGTAGCAAATCAAAAGCTTTTTCTTGAAAAGAACTGACATACCTATAACAGTAGCAATAATTTCAAAGCAAACCAACTGGTTGTTCTGAAACAGCTTGACAAATGGAAACGCCAGCACAGGAAGATAGTTAGTCTCACCAAACACCACACTCCAATGTGCCAAAGCTGATAATGTCCTATTTAAAGATACAAAACAACCTATTATGAATAAATATGCATTTAATTTCTTATATAAAAATATTCATTAATTCTTCTAATATATAAGTAATTCACCTCATTTATTTTTTTTAAAATCTGTACTGAAGATGGGAAAACCTAAAATAAGGCTAGTCATGGCAAAACTCCCAAAGTATTTGTCATCATGGCAGAATTCAATATATTGACATTAATTATGTCATCATTAATTATTTCATCATCATCATCACAATCATATCCATCGTCATCGTTATCATCATCAACACCATCACCAACACCATCGTCGTCGTCGTCATCATCATCATCATCATCATCGTGTTCATCCTACTCCACATCATCGTGATCGTCACCATCACAATCATCATCATCATCATCCTCATCGTCGTCATCCTCATCATCACCACCACTCATATTGAATCCTAAGATGATTTTCTTATTGTATTGCTTGGAGTATGTAATACACATTTAAAGCCACTATTTAAAAAAAAAAGGTTGTCTGGTTTGTAAAATATAAATGTGTTTATATATCATCATTATTACATTAAAATATACCTTTGTAAAACTCTGAGAAGTTTCCTGCTTTTGATTGGGTAGTCTTCATGTACCTTGGACCAGGCCACGTGGGTGCCTTTGTCCACCAAGTTACTAAATGCTGTGTGATTCTCAGGCAGTCGCAGAACAGAACGCCAAATGAACATCCTATGAGAAAAACAAAATAGTTCTTAAATAATCATAATTGCCTAAATAGAACTGTTTCTTCAACAAAGCTAAAAACGTCTGTCAAATTCCCCATGTCATATCTCACCTGTATTTGGCCGGATACTCTCCGTAGCCCTTCAGAATGGCTTTCAGTCGATTCATATCTAATCCTTCTGGTAAACCAGTGACCTATAAATGGACACAGAAATATTACAAAAGAGGTTTCACAACTTTTGAAATAGGACAATGGAGTAGTACATATCATCAATTTTGCAAGGCTGGATTAAACTCCATTAAAGGGCAGGTTCACCCAAAAGATTACTTTCCATTATATGTTTTAGTCAATCATAAAAGGTATATTCAGCCCTATTTGGGGATTTTTAGAATTTTTTTCCCCTAGAGTCTCATGAATTAAAAATATATATATTTAAAAATTAACGCTAGATTTAATCCCTATTCTTTTACACACAAAATTGCAAAGTGTGTAATTTGGTATTATCAAACAAGTCGATCCGACAATAAGACGCGGAAAGCTACGCACAGTATAAGTACCAAGAAGTTAACCTTTAACTTGTACATGTGTTTGAGCAGGAGAGTAATATTATTATTGAGGCATAGGTTAGTAGCAGTACATGTAGTTGGTGAGTAACACCAAGTGGTGCATAGCTGTCAACCATACCGATTTTAGTGGCACTATCGCTTGTGCTTGCAAAACAAAAAAAACAAAAAAATAAAATATAAATGGATGTAGGTAAAGTTTAAAATAAACAAAACATTAAAGTATGCCCCAAATTTC
>JAOTQE010052716.1:0-20628 GCA_025631205.1 Nesometra sesokonis
AACAAAAATATTAGAATGTAAATAAAGTGTATTTCGAGCCAACATCCGTCCGTCTATCTGTCCGTCCCTCTGTCTGTAGGGGTAAATATTTTTTTGTTTCTTTTTTCTGATTCTGGGTGGAATGGTCATAATTTATATACATTTCTTCAAAATAAGCAAGTTATTTTCAAAATCAATTTTTTTGTCATTTTTCAGGTGACAATACATCATTACAGTCCCAAAATCATAAAAACAAATATGAATGAACCCTTTCCAAACTGAATTACACAGAAAACTAGACAAAGTGGATGATTTGAAGGGTGGTCAGAGTGGTCTAAACAGATCAATCAGCAAAGAAAATGGAGCTTCTCTAGGATTCCACAAGCAGTGTCTAGTCAGCATGAGGCAGACACGGCAGTCGCCTCGTCTGAAATTTTCAAAATTTTGGCTTGTTAAGGGGACTCACACTCTGACTTCGAACATAGGGTTCCAGTCCCTAGAATCCTACGTGGCCACCAGGCTTCGCATCGTCTGTTTTTCAACTCTGGCTACGGCCCTGATAAGCCTCTTTTAAAATGGTTTACTGTGCTTGTGACAGTAAGTACCTGCAACTTTACAATGTTAGCACCATTTGATGGGTAGCTATTCAAATAAGAGGGCTTATTAAAACTATAGTGCAAATTCATATTGAGGTTAAGGGAACTGAGACAAACCAACAATGCTAGAGATGAATAATTTTACATAAATTTAGTGATCATGTCAAACTTATTCTACTGCAGTCACTGCAGTAATCTGTTGCTAAAGTCTACTGCAGTTTCTGCGGTAATACTTTTTCTACTTTGGTCTCTGGTGACTACATTGACACACAAGTTCACATCTCCACATGGTATGGCCGAGTGGTTAAGGCAGGGAACCGTGAACCGTAGCAAAACAACAGCACGGATTCGAGGTCCGCTCGCACCATGGTTCTGGTGGTGGAACAAGTCTTCTCGGATAAGGACTACAAACCATAGGTCCAGTGTATACGATGGCTCGTGTGCACTTAAAAGAACCCAGTACATCTTTCGAGATAAGTAGGGGGCTACCCGGTGTACTTGTCTACACATTTCCTGCAGTGGACAGCAGAATGTAGCACCTGTTTTGGGCAGCAGGACATGACGTGACCCTTAGGGGAGGAGAATGTCTTTGAATGCGTGAACATCATGTCCACAGTGCCAGTGGCAAGTTACAATAGTGACTTTCACAGGTGTGTTATAAATGTCAAATTACTATTATTATTTTCAGTAATCCTTTTTCAGCTACTGCACTGTACTGCAGTAAATAAATTACTGCAGTGACTGAAGCAGAATAATTTTTACATGATCCCTTAGGTTGGTGAATACTTGCTCAAAATTTCCTATTCAACAAATGCAGTATTATACCTGCTAACTCTCACGCATTATGCACGAGTCTCACGCATTGGAGCCTATTTTTGACGTCTCACGCATAAACTAATTTATCTAACGCATGACACAATTTAGAGCAAAATACGGCCAAAACCGCCCCCAAAGCAGCAATAATTTGGGCAGAAACAGGCACAAAATGGGCAGATGTCATTTTTTTTTTTAAATTGAAGGGGACGTGGCCCAGATAGTGGTGGCGGGGTTTGTCTTGCGCATTGGAGCCAAAAAAAAGTTGGCAGGTATACAGTATTTATGATGGTATAAAACAAAAAAAGGTGAAGAATACTCTTGGAACACATTTCACTTTCATATGATGTATCAAATACATTAATGAACAAAATCTCTTTTTCAGTCTATAATTTTTTTAAAGGGCTGAATAATATCATGGCCGTAACCAGCTATGGGGCAACCAGGGAAGCTGCACCAGTAGTTTTTCTCAAAAAAAGGGAAAGAAAGGGGAAAAAAAGAGGGCAAAATTCACCAGAAATGGGATCTAGCTAATAACCTCAAAAAGACAATTTAAATGCAGGAGAATGTACCTCCCCGGTAGTTTTAGATGTCAGGTTGCCCAAATGTCTGGATGCCAAAAGACTCCACTGTTTGTTTCTAACCAGTGCCTGTACAGTAGTCCACTTCCATCTAAGGCTGAAACATGGCATGCTAGATTTATATACAGACCCTCTTTTAGAACTTCTTGATGCAAGCTTGCCCTTTGAAAACAATAACTCTGTTAACATGGTAGATAATGGTGGTGACAAGGTAGATATAGGTAGTTAACAGGGTTAACACTGTAATAACTACCATACACCAACCTTGCTAACTATCTGTAATATCCCATTATAACCAAGACCCAAAAATCTCTCAATTAACCTCTCATGGGCGCCTACTGAGAATATGGTCAACAATACCCTACAATAGGAAAATACAGCCATTAATAGACCTTTAGACTAATTAGAACTGTCACCATGACAATCAATTTCTTATTGAGATTGAGGTATCAATATTATAACATCAACAAATATACTACCTATTTACAGGTAGTTCTCTGTGGTTCTAGGTAGATCTTCCTATTAATTTAACATGGTGGACCCACCTTGTTTGAGGGTGTTATTTTTTTTCAAAGGGGGTGTATCAAAGCATGACCAGTTCAGATTGGTAGCATAAGGTTTGAACTTCGGACCACAAGTCCAAGCAACACACTGCACTGCCTGCCTATAAGTGAACTGCTTTGACCTTGTATATGAATTAACAATTTTTAAGTTAAACAATAAGGGATAACCACAAAAATGTAATATACTAAACATTTATTTTATCTCACCATGCAAAAATACAAGTTTTTGGATATATTACCATGACCTATGTGATATTACTAAATGAATAAAAATTAATATTAACAATATCATTCATTGCATATATATTATAAATTACAAAACTATTTCTTTTATATAAGTTTTCATAAATTGTTTTCTCAATTATTTGTAATTTTCACCAAGACCTTACATATTTTACTACAGTATTCTATTCATTTTCTATAAAAAGGTTCTACTTCATACTAATTCTGTCATGCTCAATATTTTGTTTATATCTTAAACCCATCAAAGATGGATTTTACCCCAAAAGTCTTCCATGAGTTTTTGAATAAACCTTGAAATCTTTCATTAATCCAAATATTAACTTGTTTATTTTGAAATGAGGCATATTTTTGGAATGAAAGAAGGAAACGGGCACAGATCGAGACAAAGAATGATCTGATGACAATCATCAGTGATGTGGAATTTCAGGGCCGTAGCCGAGTTGAAAAACAGACGAGGCGAGGCCTGGGTGTCACATAGGATTTCAGGAACTGAAACCCTCTGTTGTAGGTCAGGGGGCGAGTCCCCCTTAAAAAGCAAAATTTTGAAAATTTCAGACGAGGTCTCACCACAAAATGACAATGACAAAGTATTTTATTTTCCTTGAATAAAAATAATTAAAGTTACATTTACAATAATATTTTAAATTCATATCTCACGGTAGGAAAATACAAAACTGAGTTGTTGGTACTTACATTTAAAAATAAATACACGTAAAAGACTACAAATTGCAGAAAATCACTATGGAAGAAAAATTTCTTCATGAAAAATGACCCAAAATTATATTACAGTAAAATATAAGTACCATAGTACTCATAATAATAATAATTAAATTTATAACAAATTTGATTTCAGACTTACTTTGGTGATTATTTCAATTTCATCTACATCATCTAGAAAGCGGACTAACTTTAGTCCAGGACTAAATTCAGATTTAATCTAGGACTAACCGACTATGTTTCTAACGTTTGTCCAGTTATAAACCTTGGACGAAAGCATTCTAAAGTTTGTCTGCCGAGGAACCAGGTTTATGGATAGTCCAGGATCAACTAGTGCTGTTCTAGGGTTATTCCTGGACTAACTTTCGAAAATACCAGCCCTTGTGTTGAGACCTTACAAATATTGGCAATGTGTACAACTCGCATGAGAGTGAGAGGGTGGTAGTCAACCTGCACCTAGCAGACTACAACCAAAAGGTAACAGGTGCAAAATTTTAAGAAAACTTTTTAACTACAGTACTTTAATTATGATGTCAAAAGTTGATAGTTGATCAAATCTGCAAGTAAATATTTAAATGTAGTTTTGTTTTGCTTATTGAGATAGTGCATAATATATCATACTTAAATTTTTGGAATAAAATAATTTGACACAATTTTAATGACTATGGAATGTGTACTTTTAAAAACTAAATTGTTTAGGCTGTAATGATATTAAAATTTATTGAAATGATAATTGTGACCTGTAGCAAACTGAAACATAAGTTGCAGATCTCTCTCTATTGAAGTGCTATTTACATCAAAAATCAGTATTTTGGTGAAAATAGGGATTCTTAAGTTTTAGAATCTACAAATAATCACTATAAAATCAAGATAGGTTTTTTATTGAGTGTCTATTCAATCAATAAAATTATGTAAAGTGTTTTTAATGAGTGCATTAATCTTCAGATTCCCTTCATGTTAAAAGTCAGGTTTGTATCATTAGAAAGATTCTAATATAGCATATAAATGGGAAAAAATTGTCTGTACATTTTTAAAAATACAGGCTTGTGATTTAATTAAAACGCAGACAACTGGAAAAAAATACATTTGATTAAAAAAATTATTATTAAAACCTATCAATAGCAATTAATGAATACAGTATTAATTATACTAAGCTGCTTTAATATGATATTTCATTTCTATATGGTATAACAAATGTATAATACAAAATGCATTTAAGATGTCTGACTCGCATGCAGAACACATCATGCGACAAATATATTCTCTTAGGAATTTTTTTCTTTAAATACCATATGACAATTGTCTAATTATGGTTGATATTAATAAATCAACATTTTAAAAAAATACATTAGGTTTGATAATAATTTTAAACATTGTACTGTATTTTTTTTGTTTTAGAAATAATAACCAGGCAATTTAATTTTGGTGGATTTTGGAAGGAATTCCCCTTTAAATAAAGCAAAGTTTTTGTATTTTGTTTTTGAACAGAAGAAAATCTGATAACTGAATGAAAACAATGACCATTTAAAAAAAATAAAGAATTTTAAAATACATGTCAAATGGCCTTTAATACGTGAAACTTAATATTTTTTATGGCATGACACTAACCAAGGTTTTAGCAAAACAGGTTGTCATGTAAGTAAATGTTTTCTATATTTTAGCATTTCTCGTTTCTAAACCTTTTTTTTATTTTGTAGGTAGAAATAATTTTTTATTACTCATAAGGCACTTTTACAAATCTTCATAAGGCTATAGGTAGAGTAATAAACTCAAACAGGCTTTCAAGCATGAACTTTCCTCATACATGTCAATTTCCCACCCACTGTTTTGGTATGACGGACCACATCACTTAAAAATTGTTCTCTACTCTAGTGATTTGTAGTCAAAAGTTCAAGAAGACACCAAGAAGTTGTCAAGATGAGGCATGACCAGGGACGGATCCAGGATACACCAAAAGGGGGCGCACTTTTCCAGTCCGGGTGGGCGTGGTTGCTAAGTTTTTCCTGACGAGCAAAGAAAAAAAAAGATTATTTCCCCATTTTGGTGTTCTGGTACTGGTTTCACCCCCGCCCCCCTAAATCCGCACCTGACGACAGTATAAGCTACAACATCGCAGAGATCTGACAAGGCATACTACAACCTACCAAGATTGTACAATGACATCGCTAAAAACACTCATATCGAAGTATTAATGAGCAAGCATGAATATGACCTTGATATGAATTAAAAAGATGCCATCAAAACAGTGTTATGACCTACATACCATGCTGTATAATGGTGGACTATAAGATTTTCACAGCTATGGTAGCAGAACTAAAGAGCAATTTTTTTAACATTTAAAAAAAGACAAATCTGTTCATCTACAAAGCCACTACAATGGCCAATATGAGTGTAATGTGAATATGTGAAAAGTGATATTATTAGAACAGTAATTCAATTACGATTGTTTTCCAAGGACCAAAAACTAACAATTTCATTCCCTAAGCCTTATACAAGCAATAGAATCAGATCATGCTTCACCTTTAAGGCGCCTACCCCTAAATTATTAAATCAAGATAAGAAGCTCACTGACTGAACAAAACAAATATAGTACATTGGGTACTAGTCACAAAATAATATAAATTGAACTGCAATAATTTTCAAATGTTTAAAATATTAAATCAAGATCAGAAGCTCAATGACTGAACAAAACAAATATAGCAGATTGGGTACTAGTCACAGAATAATATAAATTGTAGTGCAATAATTTTCAAATGCTTCTATATATTGTTTCTATTTTGTGCCAATGTAAATGTGAAATTTTCTTATATTAAATCAACTATGCTACCAATAACAAAAATTTATGTATACCAAGTTGTAAATAATACTTGACAATAACATCTTTTGTCAAATTATGTTGTATCATGTGTGATGGTCAATAAATGATAAAAAAATTGGATATTTGACTAGCAAATCTACCAATCCCATGACATCTTTTCTTTGTGATATTGTTAGTAAAATCTGAGGTCCCAAATGCCCAGAACATTGCAGGTTTTCCAAAAATTTTTTAAGGTCTACCATGCAACCCAGAAAAACACTTTCTTTTCATCCATGGTTTTCTCAGAAATTTGAATTTTTATGCCCCTGGATCAAGAGTAATATTGTTTTCATCCTACCCATCTGTCCTTTTTTGTTCTGCCTGTTGTCAACTTTAAATTTGGCTATAGCAAGTGCATTGCCAAGAGGTATGGCTATGATATTCGGCATGTGTTTCTTATGACAAGAACTTCCTGTTGGCGCCTACATTTTGATCATGTGACCTTGACCTTTTAACCTCAATTTATAGTCTGGTTTTCATTTGCTACATCAAAATTTGGCTACCATCAGGGAAAGTGTTTTGTCCTTGTAAATTTATTATCATTTTTTTTTCTCATTTTGTAAAACTTACAGAATGTAAAGTAACAATGAATCTACATTCATTACACAGAAATTTCACTTTCCCAACTTGGGACCTGATAAATAGAATTAAATATATTGATGGCTTTCCAGATATGGTGTAATGAGGTTTAACTAGACAATAAATCAATATTCTTTAGGTGTAGATACTCTAAATCCACAATTGTTGATAAACCTTTGTAAAATTATTTAAATTATTTAAAAGAATGATATTTTGAAGTACAGTAGATTTTAAACTATGCTTCTACCTTAAAATACTTAAATTCTATTTTATTGTTGAAACAAAATTTGCTATGGAGATCAATCACAATAAAACATTAAAAAGCATTCATTAAAACTTATCTGAATCTAAACATCAATTTTAAAATTATGAATAAAATATAAATTGCACAGTACTAAGTAGAATTATAAATCAATCAACACAATTGTAACAATAATAATGTGATACAAATAAATAACAATTTCAGGATAATATACAAATAAATACTGAGATGAAAAGCTCTATTTAAAACTATGGGTCCCAAAATGACTGCAAAAGTACTATTTGCTGATGGGGCACAGCCCTGAAGCAAATAGTACTTTTGCAGTCACTGAGGGATCCATAGTTTTAATCCAGAGCCTTTTATCTCAGTATATATTTGTTTTATATACTGGATCATACTTTCTTGTTCACTGATTGGTTTCGACCCCGTGTATATGGTTCCAGTGAGAGTTCAGTGCAGCGATAAACACTGCGGTCGCAACCGGTACAAGTGCCTGGTCACATGAGATAATTGTCATCTGGTGTTGAAATTGGGACAGAATCCCTAAATAGTGTCTTAATATTTACAGATCCATAAATATTACTTTGGTGGATGGATTATGCTTTATCACGTGACACGCTTTTAACCAATCACTGAACAAGGGTGAATCAATCCAGTATATAATGTGTGTTCTAATGTTTTATGATGTTTTGTAAGTAGAATTTTTTACATTTTTTTAAGACATTTCTGCATATGTCTAATTTATTTATTGGAATTAATTTTTCCATAGGCGAACTTCCCTTTTTTCGTCTTTTGGATTGCCGTCAACAGCATGAGTGGTGTATGCTTCTCTACTAGCATTTATTGACAATTGCATGTGCTAGAAAAACAAATTTAAAAACAGTACTTTATATAAAAATTTCACCTTTCAAAGTCATTTACTCGGCATGATTTCTTGAACTTAGGCCAATGACTGGTAATTCTTTAACATCATCAATCTGTAACCACTGTTGTTGAAGTAGTTTAACCAACCGGTCCCGCTGTTGCATCGTTTGAACGGTTAAACACCAGCTTATGCTATCAGGATGTTCATTTTCGCCTGACGTTGAGCTAAAGTGTTCCTTATTGACATCAACAACAATTTCTGGATTATCAAAAGTGAGTGTGAGATTCTTTGGTAAAGTTTCATTGATCTCCACTTCTCGTAAACTTTTTGTCGGTATAACTGAAGTGACGATGTATTGTGCACTTTCTGGAATGGATCTCGCATAACTTGGAATAGGATAGCTTACATGGTCTTCCTTGCATAATGCAAGATGGGAATCGGTTATAATGAATGTTCGTGTTTCATATTCCTGTTCTTTCAGCTGCTCTGTTGCGGGCAATTTCTGCTGGTTCTCAAGTACAAGAGAATATGCCACAACTTTTACTTCTTTAGCATCCAAAGTTTTATCACTTACTTTCTCAACGATAAAATACGCCAATTCCGTAATTGTCTCTTCATTTGGGTATATAAACTTGACTTCACTGGGGTGCACAAACTCCGAGGTTTCAGAGCTATTGCGAGCCTTAATTGAAGCTTTGTACATGTCTGCCCATGAAGAAGTTCGCATACGATTATCTTCTTCCTCATTTTTTTCCGGGACGGGTAATGCTTCCATGAGTTTTTCAATAAACCTTAAAGTCTTGTTAAAATCCCTAGTCATAAGTGTTACTGTATCCACACCGCTTTTCCCAGTTAGCCGCAATTTCTGATCGAAAAGGCCGACAACTACCTCTTCCAGATTCTCAAAGTGCAACGTATGTTGACATTTTACCCTGTTCACGTAAATTTCTGAGTTGACATTCAGAAGATCACCACTTGCGGAGGTTGGCAATCCAGGTCGTCCCGCACAGAAATTCATAATGTTATTTGCAGAGACACTGTTACGCATTCCAACAAATGAATCACTCTGATATCGTTTGTGACCTTTGAACTGTTGCTTTGTTTTCAGCTGAACTCCTTGGTCGCTAACAAAGTACAAGGCTTTGTTGCTAAGCATCAGACAATACGTAAGCTCTTCAGATGGATGGATGTAAAAGATGACCTTTGACCAAAGGATATGACTAAGATATTCTTTCTGTGTTGAAATTTGTGCGATATTTTCGTGAAAATATTTAAGGATTTGCTCATCTTCTAGGCACGCCAGTTGTTGCAGTGCTGGACTAAGATGAAGATCAGTTACTTGATTACACTGTGTTAAATGTGCTAAATGAAGTTTATTATTATAGCACGTATTTAGGCTTACTAATGTTTGTTCATCGTATACAATGGGTGGTAGACTCGTTTCCTCATTCGTTACATTTACTGAAGGAGTTGTAGGATGCTCCGTTATTAACACGTCTATCTTCTTAACTTCTGGTGGTAAAACAATGCCATCAGTATTTGACATTTCGGTCTTTTTAGTACTGGTATCTGAACTATCTTCAACTGTTACTACAGGTTGCACAACAGATGTAGGACTATTTGGCTTTTTAATGCTCGGACCAAGATTTAAACCGCCGGTACTACTACTGCTCGACTTCCTCTCCTTTCCTGAATCCTCACCATTCTCCATCTGAGATTTGTCAGCTTCGTTCTCTGCCTCTTCAATTGCATTCATAGAGTAAGCTAAAACACTACCAATCATATCTTTACTTATTATTACCTTTGTAGACTTAAGTTCCTTACGACCCTCAAATAAATTGCGCAGATATTCTACAAACTCCCGCTGCATCTCGGACGGCATACTTCTCAGGTACTCGGCAATCGAAGGGCCATTATTTCCTGGTTTTGAGTATTGTTCTCCTTTAACGGCTTTGCGTTCTAATGGCCCACATGTATACAGAATCGGTCCAAGAAGCTCCATTCGAACCTGTGTTAAGAGTTTGTTTAAATCAACTAAATTTCTAACAGAATAACGAGGAATTTCTTCAAAGATAACAAGTGCAAGTGTTGTGACGTTAAGTACAAATGGCTCACTCTTTTGCTGACTTTGCCACTGAAGTGTTGGCTTCCAATCGGTGTCAATAGCCCTGTAAAATACAAAACAAGGATTTTATAGAGTTATTTTTTACTCCTGATATTATTAAAAGTACTTTGCTAAATTCCATCTAACTTCAGTAGCCATGCAGAGACAGAATTAAGGAGTAATTAAAATTCACCTGATTCATACGTTGCAATGATTTGAAAAATATAGTTGCAATATGGCTATATACACTGTAAGGAACTCAAGTTTCAATGCTGGTCAATAAAGTTTTCTTTGCTTGACAAAATCAAATAGGAGTACTACTGTATATGACATCTGGTTCACTGACAAATCCCCAAACTTACACTCCTGGATCCACCCCCGTCTACATGTGTTATTCACATGTATGTCATGTAAACAACACTGTTGTTTTTTCTCCAATCATTATGGTCTGTTGGCTAGCACCACCTTTTGTGTTACACCATTCTTGATCACAACCTTCATTCTGCAATCAGTTTCACTCAGTCCTTTTAAATCTGATTCTTCAGACAAATTAAACAAAATTAAATGTTCAACATAAACTGGCATTGATGAAATATATTCTTTGCCACTGTAATAAGATAAAACTATAAACAAACCTCCTTGGATTTGCTGGTGAAGCATTTTGAGGTATCCGAGCTGGAGAGCGCCCTCTCTTTGGAGATTTACTACCTTTCCGACATGATTTTGGAGATGTTTGAGGAGAGTCTTGGAGTTCATTGAATACCTTCAACCACTTTTCTCCACTTTCATTCCGCAATGCTTCAACTTTAGACCGGTAGTCAGCATTATCAATTTCAGTAGCTGGACAAATTTTAAAGACAAACAATTAGAATCCTAATTACTTAATTTTTTGTTGTACAGCATTTTATTCAAAAATTTCAATACAATTACAAATAGACACAGAGAACATAGATACAAAATTGTGAAACCTATTTCCCGGATGACAATAAGACTCAAGTAACGAATGTGAGGTACACTAACATTAAATTTTTTTATCGGGTCACTTGTGTCCACTCCTTGCTCCTTGCAACATGTTTTGTTTTAATCTGATATTTTTGCCAAATAATATTATGGCTCTCTCCAGTTTGAGGAGAGAAGAGGCATTAAACCCATTCACTCCCACCAAAACCCATACACATCGAGCAAGAGGCTCGTGAATGACCATAGTATAAGCCCACCACATTGGACATGGAATCAAGGTCAGTGAGTTATGTGAACATATACTCTAGTATAAGCCCAGTCCATTTAACATGGAATTCTAAACAGTGTGTGCATGTAGACAAATTCGGGTATAAGCTCAGTAGTCTTGAACATGGAATCCCATACAGTGTCTTATATGAACATACTCTAGCATAAGTTAACTAACCTTAAACATGGAATCCAAGTCAGAGTGTGATGTGAAAATAATATTATACTCTAGTATAGGCTCACCTTAAACATGGATTCCTAGCCGGTGTGTGATGGATATATACACTAGTATAAGCCCACTAGCGTTAAACATAGAACCCCAGTCAGTATATGATGTGGACATACCATACCCACTAACCTTAAATATGGAATAAAAGTCAGTGTGTGATGTGGATATATACTATAGTATAATCCTGCTAACTTCGAACATGGAATCAGATAGAGATGGCCGGTACCGAATGTTGTTTTTAGGGGTCTAGGGTCCTCCCAGGCCAACTTTCAAACAAGATGCATTTCCTGGGTATCTGGAAGGCAATTTTCACTTTCAATTTATTGCAAATGAGTTTTTCAAGTTCAAATAATATTCGTCCAAGTCAAAAGGGGGCCATGGTCGGGTGGGCCCCCACTTGAATCTGTGCCTGTAAATGTGTTGAATAACTCATGTATAAAAAAATTCAATCACTGGGTGGGCTTATACCCTTTTCAAGGAGTGAAGTGTTCTCAACCACATTTCACATAGTACCAATGATTTAAAGTCTAACTTAAAAGATGGTATGCCATTCACTTGGATTTTGATCCTTCAGCCGAAACACAAGGTGAGTGGTGTTGCTTTGAACACGAGACCAGTGAGTCTCCTCACTTAAATCCCTTTCACACAAAACTGTAAACTGGAAATATTGCGGCAATTTGTGAATGCCGGCCTTTGTGTGAAAGTGTACACTTTTTCTTCAACTGTACAGGCATTCATTAGACCACCTCAGACCCTAGACATAATGTATGAAAGATTCCAAAGTGTAATGCCTGCTTACACAGTGAAGCATAACTAAAAGGTCAAAGTTGGAAAACTATTATTAAGACGGCCAATTTTATGCCTTTTGCTCGGACCCTTTCACACAGGAAACCATCTTATTACCGGAATTTGACCTTCTGTGTAAAAGGGTTTAGACCGGCAATAATGCCGGCATGGTTATGATAACATTATAGTATTTTCTGTGTGAAGGGGCTTTAGGCATATCTCACAGTGACTACAACCAGTTCAGCCGACTGAGGTAAATAAGATATATAACTTACATGCTGTTAGCTGGTTTGATCCTGATGAAGAGTTATCAGCACCAGCATCGGGATCTATTATAGTTGCTTTATTTACTTTCTAAAGAGGAAACAAACAAAAGATTATTTCTCTACAACATAATAAGCCATTTCACAGTTTCAAACTGTTCATGTGCATTACCAAGGTCAAGTAATGAAATGGCGCGCAGCTCTTATTGAAAATAATATACATGCTGCACGTTGTTTTATTAGTTGACCTTAGTTGAAACTGTTCAGACTTATGGATTCTGCGGAGTGTAGCGCAAGCAGGGCGTAAGCTAATCTATGGCTTAACAACCAAGTTGTTCAGACACAAGGCGTAGCGTTAGTAATAAGCAATTTTAAAATTGCCACCAGTAGATTTTTCAATCATCCGTTATTGATTGGCCAAGGCAGACTGACTGCAAATTTTGATTGGTCAATGTATGACACAAGGACAGCAATCATTAAAGTGTGCGAGGCATACCTCATAGCTTACGCTAACCGGCGTTTTGCATGAAGCATAAGTTACGCTCTGAATTAATGACTTACACTAATTGCTGGCTAGTTCAGACACAAATAATCATAATTGTAATCAGCATGTCTGAACATACCCTATGATACATATTATTTCCACTGCATACAACTTATCATCATATGACTAAACAAAAAAGCTCAATAACAAATCTCAGATTTATTATAGAAAATATTTAGTAGATATATCGTGCGAGTTGTATGGCCGAGTGGTTAAGGCAGGGGGACCGTGAGCCATAGCAATAACAACAGCATGGTTTCGAAGCCAACTCGCACAATGGTTCTGGTAGTGGAACAAGTATTCTCGGATAAGGACTGTAAAAAAGAGGGCCAGTCTACACATACAGCTCAGGAGCACTATATAAAATCCAATGCATCTTTGAAGTCCATACATTCCTGCTGTGAACAGATGAATGAGCGCCTGTATGACGTGACCCTTAGGGAGTTATATGAATGTGTAACATCTGGTCCACAGCGCATTGAGACTCTACTGTATAAGGCCCTATGTAAATCTAACTACATTAGATTACACTTTATAAATAGATTGTCATATAGTGTGTAAAATGGATACCATTAAATATAACAACAATATGACAATGTAGTTAGGTATACAATCATTATGTGTGGGTTGGCACAATTTTTTTTATTCCTTTGTTTATAATAATCATATTACCAAGGCCTCCAAATAGTTCACATTATTACCAGCATTCATTAGAACAAATGCATATGGAAGACAATTCATTTAATAATGTTCCAGCTGTTACTCAGCACATATGGCATTTGCACCACCTTCTAGGTACCCATTTATACTCCTGGGTGAAACACGATGGAAAAGTATCATGCCAAAGAAAACACATATAACTGGTATGCATGAGCATCAAACTCCCAACGTTGAGATTGGAAATCTGAACTGCACCCACTACACCAACTACTTCCACACCATACATTGACATGACATTTTCATTGCACATAAGTCCCTTTCACACATAAAAATTCAACCTAGACTAAATATTACTTTGACCTAGGATTTCTTAATGTTGTATTCTCTTATAAACAACAAAATACTGGGTTGACAGAATTAGCATCACCAAAACAGATTCACCAAGTTTAACAAGAAGTCAGCAATTCTGTTTACTGCCTTGATGCAATTGGATCCTCTCTGGACACTTGCCACACTCAAGTAACCCACTATTGCTCTAGTGAATCTGATTCTCGTCTAGTTTTCCATTTTTTTCAAAACCCATTATGGCACAGACACTGGAGCTGACCTACCATCTAGTTGGTTAAATTTAACATAGGATAAAGTAATAGATAAGGTAGGTTAAATCGAATATATCAAAGTGTCTATGGTTAAAGGTAGAGTTACTGCTTGAGGTGGTCAAATTTTACCTGTACCTTTTCACTTTTTTTTTAAATTGGAAATTTGTCAAGGATGGTGAAAAAACTAAAGAGCGTGAGTTTAACAATAGCCAAGTACGTTAAAATAACGATTTATCATACCTCGGTAGTACAGTTTCTTTGCTTCTTTGCTTTGTTTGTTTCTTAACTACACATACAAACACGTTTTTAGTAATGCTAGTACAGTAAAAAATTTGAACAAGTTGCATTTACATGTACAGGGTGTATATTTATAGGGTGCAGGTCTACAGTAGTTTTCAAATGTAAATAATTAGTGTATAACCATAATGTACATAATCTACAGTTTCTAAAGTATAGATCAGTGTGTCTAAAGCATGTTGTGGAGATGTCCTCTTGGTGAGTGTGCAAGCCATATGTTGGAGAAATCTGCCCACTGGAAGGCAGAGATGTCTCCGTTGGTGAGATATGGCCTTTCTGTGGTTTCTGTTCGTGTTTATTAGAATGCTAATCCGCTCTTTTCAAGATAAATATGTGTTATGCTGTTGTCATGAACAGATAAAAATGGGGTTTAATCATATTTATCTAATATATCACTATCAGTAAAACTAAACTTCGCTAAAAAACATGAACAAAGTGAACAATTTATTAATAAAGATGTTTCTGCCGTATCAAACAATCATCTCCAGTGAAATGAAAAGAGTGTAACTCAAATTTGCTTTCAATAATGTACAGTACAGTATAATACTGTAGATTTTAATTTTTAATTTTGTTCTTACATTAGTAAATTAAGGACACGGCCTCTTGGAAGACCAACCTTTTGTAAAAAAGATTGAAATGATCACTGTGAATAAAAATGAAATTGAATTGAATTGAATTGAAATGAGCACTGTGAATAAATAAAATCATCATCATCAATCACCATAAATCATCACCATCAATCATCATCAATCACCATCATCATCTCATCACCATCACCACCACCATCATCATTATTATTAATATACAAGCATTCCAAGGTTTACAAATATTTTTTTTCTAGTTACAGTGCCATGTTGAATAAAATATGGGAAGTTAACTGCATTGGTGTTTTGTATCATAATTCGGTGGATTTACAATACGGTGCGCCACCTATCGGCGGCAACGGACAGGCCAAAATCTACAATGCCTTATGGGAAAAGGTCATAGATTTATTATTACAGCTAGATGGTGAACTTCCACAGAATAGATAGCACAAAGTGCAATACCATGGAAGTGCCTACTATTTCGGAATCCAACCAATCAAATCTTGTTACGTTCTAAGGCTGTTGCTATGTCAAAATTATGCACGCGCAATCTTTTATAGAAGTTCCAAATTTATCAATAAATGAAAGTAAATTTAATTGAAATCTAAAGACATTGACAACATAAAATATGTGTGACATATGTAAATAATTTGTATAAGAAAAAAATGTTAAAAATTCAAAAATTATAAAACAGTTATGATTATTTAACTTACATGTTTGTGACGGAGGCTGAAAAATGAAAATAGTAAAGGTGCCTACATGGGACTGCCATTTTACAGTGTTAAGATCACCATCTAGCCGTAATATTAAATCTATGGAAAAGGTTGACATCGGACAACCGATAGGTCGGGCAACCATATTGTGAATCCATCAAATTACTCGGACACAATAACAACAAAAAAATATTGGTTAATAAATTGATTACGTAGCAAATGTGCGCTAATTTTGATCTATCTCTAATCTTTTGATTCGAATATCCATGATTTAAGTTAGCAATTATGCTGGTCGGGGCCACCCACCCTAATGTTCCACCCACACTAAATCTTATTTTAAGGCATTCCACCCAGCCTAATTCCAACATGCCACCCACCCTAAGCATATGAAAATGGTAAATTTATTATTTTTAATAATTTTACCACCCACCCTTACATTATTTCCACCCACCCTTGGATTTTTCTAGACATCCCTGCATATCAAAACAAATTTAAAATGAAGAAAACTGCAGAAGCAGATGCTAACTTAATTTTTTTTAAATGTATAAGCAATTCAGCATTTTCCCTTTGTTTATAATAAAAAAGTGACATGAACTCTGAAAAAATCCGATATTTCTTAATAAATGTATGTTGTCTTTGTATACTATGCATGCAGCTGCTACAAAAATGAGTTTAATATACTATAGAAGTGATAAAAGCACTATAAACTTTGTGGGCAATTGTAACCAAATTTTCAATAGCCATGGAAAAAAAAAATTGTTTGCCTTCCTCCACCACCCAAACACATGCAGGCTAATAGTACAGCATTTTTTTTTTATAATAGTACAGCACATTCCTAGAAAACATGGCTGATTTTGCTTGAATAATTGCTAATTCAGTATTTCAGTGCCAATTTTAGTATTGGAAAAAAGTATGATTACATAATTATGTGCTTGACAGTTATTTGAATCTGTTCAACCATGAAACCTCTACAGTCTATAGTTACGATGCTCGCCAGGAAAACGAGAGGTCGCAGGTTCGAATCATGTCAGAGGCATTTTCACACAATTTATTTACGGGACTAAATATGTTGAGAGATATGCTACACGGGTTATAAGATCTAGTCTTTCTTTGAACACTGTATTTAACATTTTTAACGATTTATCTATGATATAACAGTGTTTAAAACATGCAAATGAGGCTAGTCATGGCAAAGCCACCAAGTTGTCGTTATTGAATAATTGCTAATTCAGTATTTCAGTGCCAATTTTAGTATTGGAAAAAAGTATGATTATGTAATTATGTGCTTGACAGTTATTTGAATCTGTTCAACCATGAAACCTCTACAGTCTATAGTTACGATGCTCGCCAGGAAAACGAGAGGTCGCAGGTTCGAATCATGTCAGAGGCATTTTCACACAATTTATTTACGGGACTAAATATGTTGAGAGATATGCTACACGGGTTATAAGATCTAGTCTTTCTTTGAACACTGTATTTAACATTTTTAACGATTTATCTATGATATAACAGTGTTTAAAACATGCAAATGAGGCTAGTCATGGCAAAGCCACAAAGTTGTCGTTATTGAGAAATAATCAAATAAACAAAAAAAAAAAAAAAACATATACAAGGGAAATATGTATATATTTTGTCCAATAACTTCAGTTTTAGATGTCCGATTTTGATGATTGTCATTTTAAAGCTTGCGAAAATTATATTATGAATTTAACAATAACTCAATTTTCAATTAATTCCTACAATTTGGTGGTTTTGCCTTGTCACGCCTCAAATTATTTTCAAAATCAGTTTTTTTGTCATTTTACAAGTGACAATACATTTTAAATATATAAAAATAATAATAACGTTTGTTCCAACTTTAATCATATATTGTGGCCCTTTATAATTAAAGCAATATAAATCAAATATAAAACAATTTAACAAACTAGAAACCAAACAAAAATTAACAAACCAAACAACTTCTGTACAATATAGAATTTAGTTAGCAGTAATTAGAATAAAGCAGATTAATAAACCAGATTTGAGATTAAACATTTTTTCTTGTGCTTAGGCATGATAAAAAAAAATCATATTTAACCACTCACGGAGTTCATTTAAAGCAAATACAATATGTAATAAACCCCCCAATGAATTGGTGTGTAAAGGAAATTAAAGTAAAAAATTGCAAATGTTTTCAGGATTTTCATGAAAGTTTTAAATGGCAAAAATAAAAAAAATGCAAACATTGTAATAAATTTGCAAACCATGAAAACTTACAAACATGAAATTACCACTTTTACAGAATTCATACATTACTTTGTATATTTTATTTTTTAGTAGAACCTTCAGTGCACAGCATTATATGTCATTTTTTGTGAAGATGCTATGCATTTTTTTACCGTTATTCAGGATACACTTTTTCATTTATAATTTTTAAATTTTATGTATTTAGTCACAAATGAAAGGTAAAAAAAAAACACTCTGATTTGCAAAGTTCTTTTTGGTCGTTCGGGATGAATGAAATGTTAATAAGGCCAAATGTTAAACATACCAACCATTGAACCCCCATAGAATTTTTTTACAGAATTCATAAATTACTTTGTATATTTTATTTTATTAGTAGAACCTTCAGTGCACAGCATTGTATGTCATTTTTTGTGAAGATGTATGCTTTTTATATCATTATTCAAGATACACTTTTTTATAATTTTTTCATTTATATGTATTTTTCCGAAAATAAAAGTTTAAAAAAACACCATGATTTGAAGGTTCTTTTTTGGTCGTTCGGGATGAATGAAATGTTTATTAGGCCTAATGTTAAACATACCAACCATAACTCATAACAATAGTTATTCCCTTCACACTAATGCTAATATTAGCAACTTGTAACAAGATATAAGCAGGTTTGGGTGAGTGAAATTAAGGCATAGGTGCAGATGTGGGGAGGGGGGTAGTGACGTGTCCTCCCACATTTTTTGATGATTTCTCCCTCGGTTTTCAATGGCTAGCCCAAGCGTTTTTTAATAAAATAGACAGTAACAACAAATTATGACTCGCGTGCCAAATGTGTTATAATACTTCAAGACAATCTGTAAGAGCTCATCCAATTTCACAGGGCTATCTTGAAACAAAACAGGCTAATATAAGGCATTTTTTAGATGTTTTATGTTAACTACATGGCGCTGTGCCTTCGGCTCAAGGAATTGCGTTCGTGTGTGAAAAGAAAAAAAATCTTAGAAAATCAAACTTGTTACACTTTGTTAATAGATAAGCTCGAACATTTGTGAGGCCTCACCACAAAGTGAGTCGCATCATATATGGAATCAAACTGAGATAATCACCAAAATAGGTTGAAACTCACATTTTTGAGAAATTTACTAGTAAACAATGTTGAATACTATGGTACATATATTTCATTATAATATACCTTTTAGGTCAGTTTTCATGCAGAAAAGTGTCCTCCATGTAAATTTATAGTCTTTTGTCCATTTTTAAATTGCTGTGTGGGCGATTTCTAAAAAGCATGTTTCCATGTTTCAAATGCTCATGTTTCTAGATCTAGTTATGAATGTCATTTAAAGTGTAGAATACAGCTTATATTATGCACCAATAACCCAATTTTTGGTTATCCTAAAATGAGACTCATTTTGTGACAAGTCCTCACATTTTTGTAATAGTGTGAAAAGGATATTAGTCTACTTGGCATGTTAAAATATATATTTGGCAATAGTAAATAAAATAGCAAAATATATTACTGTAACAGATGAATGTACAGCAGCTCCATCCTATTAAAATAAAACAGTGCAATATGTTGAAGACATAGTTATCAAAGTTCCCCTATTGAGCATTACACCATTGAGAAATTTGAAACAATTATCATAAAGCCCCTTTTTCCTGTTGATATTTTAAATTGTGCGTTTGCCAAAATTCCACCCTTTTATTTTGAATGATGAAATGCTGGCTTTAAGACAGAGTAAAACAGTAAGTAAAACATGGCTTTTGCTTATTATTTACTAGTTTGTGGTATATTTTGTTATATACCACATCATTAGATTCTGACCATCTGATTGGATAACAGCTGGTTGATTAGCTAGCTAGTTTCAATTATGCCATGCTAACCAATCAATAGTTTCAATATGCCCTGCTAGCCAGTCAATGGTTTCAACTATGCCCTTCTAAGCCAGTCAATAGTTTGAACCATGCCCATTAAATGTTTCAATAAAACAAATAATCAAAACCACTAATGACTCATAATAACAATGTTAAATTCTGTATTTTGGGTCAAGAAAGGTTAGCTTACCTTTTTATGGGGCGAATGTGACTGTTTCGTCATCCGCTCTTTGTGGTCTTTAGATTTCTGTATTGCCATAAGAACAGCGACTGTATCCTGTAAGATAACAAATGCAGAAATTATTCAGATTGTCAAATTGTTAGGCTATTTTTTAATTTGAATTACTGAAAGGTTCAAGTGACGATGTCTATGCTCACGCTAGCCATTCACCGAGTCGCCAATGGCTACTAGAATTCTCATTTGGTGCAAATAAAAATGCCCTTTTTCGCCAAATTGGCGAAAACCAAAATCTTCAAA
>JAOTQE010052727.1:0-33477 GCA_025631205.1 Nesometra sesokonis
GATAAGTTATTTTCCCAAATGCAAAAATCTCAAAATCGAAAAAAATCAAGTTACGTTGTTTTGCCACGGAACGGCCGTATACTATTTCACAATGTGATGCCATAAAATTGATGTCACTTTGTGAAATAGTATATTTCACACAGTGTCAACATAAATGTGCCAACATGCTGAAATTTAGAAATACACAACACATGGTACTCTTTCAACCAATCAATGCAGTTTAAATATTTGATCTAGTGTATAACAATGTTTATGATCTATGATAGGTGCAAGTCCTTTACATGAGTTGGGTGATGGTGCATCTGATACTGGTGAGGGGGATAATACTGATGTTACTGAAACTCATAGTGCAGATGAATTAACAAACGTTACAAGCCCAAGGTAATAATAATAATAATAATAATATGTGGTACACCAATGTAAAATAGTTTGATTTATACATCACCAATTGCATGTAATTAGATTGTGGAATGGATTCTGCTCCATGGTTGTGTTTTCCAGCGACTGGGTAATATAGTGAAGCTCAAGAGGCCTTTGCAATAAGTGCTATATATATGTCACATATTAATATTTATATAATATTGAATGCCTTTGTGTGGGATAACAAAAGTATTGTATGATCTGTGGCAAAATATTGAACGAGTCAAAGACGAATTCAGTATTTTGTCATAGTCAGTACAATATTTTCAGGTATTCCCGAAAATAGGCATTCAATATTATAATTATTATTCAGCTTACTTGTAAGTACTGATTTTTTAGGGCTTAGTCTAAGCCTAGGCTAGGCCTGCCACCGGCGACCTAGGCTAGCCTACATCTTCAAAATTAATGATCCATGTTTTTCTCTCGCAGATATTTGCGATAAAAAATTACTCTTCTAGGTTTTTTTATTCTTCATAATCAACAGTAGGTAGTCAACTGCGCGAAACGCCGAGTTTTAGCAGGTGGTTAGACCTAGGGCTAGTTAGCTCGTGTTGTGTGTTCGCCATTTATAGAGTAAAAACAATTCTAGCTTGGCGAGGTGACGTTATCAGCTAAAATTGAACTGCACACAATTTAATATTAAACCTGTCAAAACGGCGCAATTGAATAATAATAGATCATATTACTTAATGTATTTAGATATAGCTTGATTGCGAACAACATAGACAAGTTCATCGTTGATCTGTTAAAAGAACAACTGGCAAGAAGACAAGCGATGGATATTCCCCGTAACTTGCTACGATTGTTGACTGTGACTGCTGGATTAGCAGAGGTACGATTACTCGCCGTTCAACGACTCGAAATGTGGCTACAAAATCCAAAGGTGTGGTGTTGATTTAATTTACAGTTTGTTTATACATATCTGATTTCTAATGTCAGCTTTTATTGAAATTAAATGTTACCCATATCAGAAAAACATTTTGATCATCTATGTTATTACGTTCGATTTTGTGTCTCGGCCAACCTTTGCTAGTCAGTGGTCTTAATATCCACTACAGAGGTTGTGATAAGGTTTGGTACTTATTCTATAGTCTTTCTGTTTTTTGTTAGCAAAAGATCTTTAGTGAGAATTTTGTTTCAAGCACATTAAGACTTTGGTATGATTATATAATATTTAATGACTTTGAGGTGATACCGAAAAATGTTGTTCGATCTTTGGCAAAATATTGAACGAGTTAAAGACGTGTTCAATATTTTGCCACAGTGAGTACAATATCTCCCGAAAAAAGGCATTCAATATTGTAATTATTATTCAGTAAAGGTTACTTGTAAGTACTGATATGTCAGGGCTTAGCCTAGGCCTTGCCGCCAGCGACCAAGGCCTATCCTAGGCTAGGCTTAGCTAGTCTACGTCTTCAAAATTTAAATCCATGTCCTTCTCTTGTATATATTTGTGAAAAAAACATTAACAGCAACTCTTGAAGATTTTTATGTCAACTGTGAGCAACGCTGAATTTTAACAGGTGGTAGTCATAGGCTAGTTCTTGTTGTGCGTTTGCGCAATTACAGCATAAAAATAATTCTCTCACTTGGTGAACTGACATCGTCTAATATTGAACTAGGCACAGTTAAATATTATATAATTGAACCGGTCGAAACGGCATAATTGAATAATAATGATAATAATGCTCATGGCACTGTGGGCCAGATGTTACACATTCTTATGACTTTCTACGTCCCTAAGGGTCACGTCATGTCATGCAACAAGTACTGAGTTGTACTTGCGCTACTTCAGCTGTCCACGGCAGGGATCATGCATGAACCAGTACACCGGGGTAACCCCCTACTCGTCTCGAAAGATGTACTGAGTTCTTTAAAGTGCACATGAGCTGTTTGTGTACATTGGGCCTACGGTTTATAGTCCTATCCGAGAAGACTTGTTCCACCACCAGAACCATGGTGCGAGCGGGCCTCGAACCCATGCTGTTGTTCATGCATGGTTCACGGTTCCCCTGCCTTGACCGCTCGACCATACACCTCAATAATAATAATGTACTATATTAAATCTCACTATATTTGCGTCTTTAAACTGTTTTCCAGAGTTGTTTTTGAGCTTCTCAACTCTTCATACCATGAGACTATTTCACTGTACTAAGTCCCTGAATCCTGTTTTAAGATTTTCACATGTTTTATTTCATCATCTTGAATGATACCTGTACATTGTTTCCTATAGTATGAGCTTGTTAGCTGGTACCATTGTCAGTTTCCAGCTAATTTCATTCTCACTACTCTCGTTATGTCACTCACCCTTAATAATGCCCCAATATAGTTGTATATACTTGATACTTATCAATATATATATATATATACTTATACTTATACTCTGATACTTATATTACACTATAGCTTGAAATTCGTTTCCCAATTGGCTACAAAGAACCAAAAGGTACTGAGTGTGGAAAACAGGATTTCTTGCCTCGAACAAGACATCCATTCATAGATGCCTATATGAAGAGAGACTATCCATGTACCTATAGAGTTCGCCTAGACCAGTCTAACTTCGGCTTGAGATGTATTGAAAAGATTTGAAAATATTATATAAAGAAGACATAGACTATGCATATTTTAATGTAAATAAAAGTAAATGTATTTGACAAATGCAATGTATGTAAATAAAATAAATATTATTAATCATAAAATGATATATCAATGAAAAAGTTATACAAAATAAAAGATTGAAAGAAAAAAAAGAAAAGAAAATATGGAGCGGCTCAAAATTGTTTCCAAAAATAATATAAGAAGTATGTGTTTATACATAATTTAGGGACACTAATCATCAGAGGTTAAATGTCCAAAGAGCCTATCACGTTTCATAGAATCCTGTTTTCCACACCTCTGTTTTAAATCAGGAAATTGTCCTTTGTGCAGATTTTCTGAGATTTATTTTCTTTTAATTTTTTTTTTATTGCTTTATGGGCTATTTTCTTTAAACTGTGTTTCCATACATGAAAACATCAACTACTCAAATCTTTGGATGTACTTTTCAAATGAATATCATTCAAAGTGTAGATTACAGTTTATATTAAACTCAAATTTGGATTTTACTACCATGAGACTTATTTTTTTGGTGACATAAAAGGAGTAGCATCTACCTAGGACATCTGCCAGGAAGGTTTCAGAGTTCAGAAATCACAAGTAAAGCAGAAGCGTTTCCACAGTCACCAGATAAGAGCCGAATAATAACAATTACCATATATTTCTAATTAAATAGATCACAAGATTTGCACAAGATGTTCTGATGGCCATCTGCATGAATTGCAGCTCAAAGAACCAAAGTGATCGTGATCTCATTGGTCATCTGATCAAAATTCGAATGAAGACAAAACAACTTGTCAACCATTACATGGCCTGTATAAAGTAAGTACTTTAACTCATCATATTGCCCCTCATAATAAACTGTTTAGCATAATGGATGAGTTGGTTCAGTAAAATGAAACACCACACACCACCACATAATTCCAATTTAAGTGTTGAACATGCTGATACCTGCTAATAATGAGTCAGGTATGTCTGAAAAAATGCAGAAAACATGCTAATTGTCTTGAAACATTACCCTCTATAAATGGATGAGGCCATTCAGGGAAAAGGACCACCACACATCACTGCCAACTGGTAATTTTGAATATTATGCCAACACATGTAAATAATGATTTTTTTTTTTTTTTCAGAGAACTTGTTGAGTATGATGCTGAAAACATGCCAATTGTTATAAAACATATTATCTACAATGAACTGTCTAATGCAAGAAACCCGAACAACATGGTGATGTTATCAACCCTATTCAGCCATTCACCGGAGTCAAGCGCCAATGTAAGTATTCTACCGTACATATTTTACTCGCACAAATGAGTTGTGTTGTACGCCAAGTCATTTTGAGATATTCACAGAAATAGGTAGAAAGTCAAAATTTTGTAAAAATGAGATTTTTGTTTTGGGAAGTTTATTCTTAACCTTTATAATTACAAACATCCTGTTTATGTTTTTTTTACAATAAGCATGTTTTTGAACTACATTTTGTAAAGGCTGTTTTTCAAAATCAATGGAAAAGAAGGCAGAAAATCAACAGTTTATCAGTAAAGTCGATTTTCTCCAAAGTGTGTTTTAAGGTGTGTACATTTCAAAACTATTTTTCTCTGGTTATATTCCACCTATAAACCTAATTCAAAACAAAATTAAAGCTTAAGCCGGCCACACACGGTGTGATTCTTTACATTACGACAAGTTAACTTAACGTATCCTGAATAATCCTACAATTTCATATAGTGGTAAAAGGAAGACACCTACGTAAACTTGACGTATCGCAGAGTTTTTAACATGTTCAAAACATTTCATACATACGACAAGCAAACATACGTAAACTTGTGGTATCGTGTCGTGTGCAAGAAAAACATAGACTTTCGTGTCGTATCGTAGACGATCTTAGCAACTTCCATGTCCCAATAACAATGCCTAAAAATTGTACCCAGAAAACAAATCTCGAAACTCCCGCTACAACTCAGAAACCTACGCAGATGATCAGGAGCGTAGCGCGGATGGAATGAAAGGGGGGGTCAACAGTGGTGGCGCCAGGATTTGCCCGACGGTGCCAACTCGGAAGGTCCGGGTGGGTGTGGCTGCCGGTTTGGTTTTGATGAGCAAAAAAAAAAAAATTGAAAAAAAAAATATCATTTCCTCGTTTTTTTTTATTGAAATAGATTATGCGAAGTTAGTTGAGTTTCAGTCTGCATTATTACCGATGGCTGCCTTACAATTCATGCAATACTATAATATTCTTCACATTATAACTTTCTGACTAGAAAAATAATTTTTTTGCTCAAAATTTTAGGGGGTCCTCCCGACCCCCACCCCCTGGCTGCGCACCTGACGATCCTACAGTGTGCTAGGTTTTTGACGTATGTTAGTATACATTACGATAAGCTAAGATTTTTAACTTTACATTTTATTTTTCAAATAATGTACAGTGTATTGTCACTTTAAATGTGCCATTATTATGTTTATTTGATATCAATTGTAAATATTGCACCAATTCAGTGCTTGCACTGCAAAAGCAACATAAATAGACCTTGAATTGAAATTGAATTGATTTTCCAAGAAACCCTAGGTTAACTTAACTCATCATATCATAGACATAAATCACACCATGTTTTTTTATTATCTTCTATCAGAATATAGCAATAACTCAATTTTCATTTTTTTTACAACACGACTCATTTTGTGGTGACACCTCACAAATAATAACCCCTGTCAAATAAGCACCCAATTGGAAAAATTACACCTAAATACTGAATTCTTTTTTATGTTTAAATAAGCCATTGCATCACCTTTGTAAATTGAAGGAGAGCTTTGATTTGCTCTCCTAGGATTACTGAGGAGAGCATTTTTCTCTCCTTGCAAATATTTAAAATTTCTCTCTTTGGATATTTGAGGAGAGTTTTATATTAATTTAATTAGAAGTACACTATAAAATACAATATATTCACTGCAAATATGGTGTTGTTATCGACCCGATTCAGCCACTCGCCGGAGTCAAGTGCTGTACATATTGTACTCGATTGGATGATAACGCCTGTCAAATAAAATAACTTGAGAAATATTGAGGGATATTGAAATAAATAATACCCCTAATTTTGCAAGTTTGTGTGCTACAAATGAGCAAAAACAAATGGCTGCCAGCCTCTAAATATTTGGTCATTTTTTTATGTATAAAAAGCTAAAAAAACAACTTTTATATACACTAATTTCTATTTTAATGTTCTTAAACTATGATATTTGTACTATTAATATGATTAAATTACTTTAAAAATTATGCTGAAGATTTTTATAGTGATTTTATTCAAGTGACAAGACATTTATAAAACCTATTTTAAAACTAAAAGTGTGGTTTGTTAATAAGATCCTTTTCAAACATTTCAAATTTCTCTTTTAAAGTGTCTGGCTAATGTATTTCAAGAGCTATTAATGAATCGTGATGACTACCTTCGTGCTGTGCGAGCTCTGTTTCGAGAAATTGTTCGTTCACTGCGATATGAGATTGACCTTGCTGTATTTTGTCGTGGACTAATGAAGGAGCGTCTAGATTCAACTTTTGTGGAATTGGATCAGCAAATAAAGGTGAAATATACTCTTTACCATCACCTATAATGTTGAATGTTGAAAAGTGTTTTCATTTCTTTTATGTTGGACGATACTTTTACATTTCATGTGTGAACTGTTGGTATTTTAATTGTAGCTTAAACTGCCATTGGGCTGATTCGGCAATGTCGAATGATGTCACAGAAATTGCCTAACATATTTGAGTGAGCCGCATACTGCAAATACAAATGTCCAAAATGCTGGTTAAAACGAATATTGAATCTTGTATTATTTTCATATTTTGCAGAAGACTTCTAAAAGTTAAGCAGTTGGCCCATTGCTTCCAAAATCTTCACACGAAATAATGCTTGTTTGGAAATTTGTTTTTATTTTGTTTTAAAATGGGACTGCAATTCTACAGTGTTAAGTTCACCATCTAGCCGTAAATAATAAATTTATGATTCAGAAACATTTTTAAAGAATTTTGATTTCGAAAGCAATGGACCTTCTGATTAAAAATATTTCTGGGAACAAGATTGCACCTAATTTCTGTTGGCCCGCGCCGCTGGCTTACGTGTGCGGCAGCCTTAAGAGTTTGTTTATTTTGTTTTTAATCTTTTGTTGTTGTTTTGCCTGATTAGGAGCGAATGTTACAGAGTACAACAGATCTGATTTTATTGTCAATTATGCTATTAGCACTATCACCAGCAGTCAAAGAAATAAAGGTATCACCCAAGGAAGACAAAAAAGGTATGTCAATCGAAGTAGCCTAGGTTAGGCCTAGCCTACTTGTGTTGGGCCCCGCGATTCGATGTAGACCTAGAACTAGGTAACACAGAAATATCGCGATGTCCGTTAGACAAATCAGTAAATCATTCATAGAGGTAGGTGGATCAGGCCCAGACGTTGTATTCATGGACAATTTTCAAAATTAACATCATTATCTTCAACCAAAAATTAAACAAAATAACACTTAACAGTCATTTGTGGGCAAACATTATAAAGGGTAAAAATCGCGACTATATATTATTAAAACTTCCCATCGCGAAAATAAAAGGCCGCGATATGTTTCAAATCATAAAATCGCGAAAATTTAGGGCCGCGAAAATAAAAGGTTTTACAGTAATCAATTAGTACAATGTTACAGAACTACGCTAACGCTAGCCGTTCGCCGAGACGCCAATTGCTACTGAATTCTCATTTGGCGCAAATAAAAATGCCCTCCTTCGCCAAATTGGCGAAAACGAAAAGCTACAAAAATGGGTTAGATTTGGTCAACCTTTCGTCTGGGTTGCAGCCAGGCTAGACTATCGATCAACATAACCATCGCGATCCATCGCCAGACAACATAAATCATGATACGGATGATAGGCCTTCTCCATGTAGCATCTTCGCTGAGAGGGTTTTTCCAACTATATCACACGTTTTTTTCTGTACAGCGGTAACTCGAGCGAGCCCGCATAGAGCATGCATGAGCGGCCTGTCACATGGTATATTTTCGTCAATTTCTTTAAAATTATACGCTTTTAGTTAAACATAAACATTTGTTCATACTCTAAATATGTTCGATAATATTTTATTGAAATTAAGAACTTTCTATAAACATTTTTATTTCAAATTCTGATATTAGTCTACGGGCTTTCCAACTATCGTGCAGTTAGCTAGCTAGTATCGGTAACTCGAGCAGATTGAGACGGCATGCTTCAGCGGCCTGTCACGTGGTATAATATGTGTAATTATTCACGTCAAATTATTTAACATTAACACGTTTATAATTAAACATAAATGTTTTATCGCAAATAATAACTTTCTATAAACATTTTTCTTGTTTAAAATTCCGATATTATGCTACGGGCTGAGTACAGGCTTTCAAAATATTACGGTAACTCGAGGAGAAAACCAGTCGAAAGCGTGTGCCAGCGGCCTGTCACGTGGTATAATTACGGGTAATAACGGAATTACGTCAAATTATCTAGATTTAACATTATACGTTTAATTAAACATAAACATGTGTTCACACTTTAATTATGTTCGATAATGTTTTATTGCAAATAAGGATTTTCTACAAACATTTTTTTTAAATTCCAATAAAAAGCGACGTATTTTTAGAAAAGTGACATGAGGGCGCTAATTATTTTATTTTTATTTTTTTGTGGCTGCGGCCGGATTTTGTAAACATGTGGACATCGGAGGGGTACCGCATCGGAGTGCACGATCATATTTTTTCGCATTGTAATTCAAAAAGTAAGATCTGTTACATTCATACCAGACAAACAATTTGCGGATCACATTCGCTAATTTGTAAACACATTTTGAATTTTAGACACCATTTTTAGGCCTAGCAACCGTCCGTGATCCGTTTCTTTCTGCCAAGCCAAGCTAGGCCTAGCTAGGCATGTTGAATAGCGAAATATGGCGGCACATATGTCGATATGTTGATGGATTTTGAGGGACATTTAACCACAGTTTATTTAATGAATATAAAGTATAATCGTAACACATATGTAATGTGTATCCGTATTTGACAATTTTTATGAGTTTTTATCGTATTTAAAAAAATTTGGTTAAAGACTGTTAATTGGCGAAAAAAATCGGCCATCTTTCGCCAGTCGTCTGGCGAAGAAAAATTTGACCCCAGTGTTAGCGTAGCACAATATTTAATGAGATAAAAGATGGGATGTTCTATCCATTGAGGCAGAGCTGAGTTGAATGTAGCATACCATCGTTCACCGAATGAAATATTTATGTAATATTGAATGCTTTTGAGGGGTATACTGCAAAATGTTGTTCGAGTTTTGGCAAAATATTAACAAACAAACGAGTTCATTTTTTTGCCACCATGCATTTCAGTATCCCCCGAAAATAGGCATTCAATATTATAATTATTTTTCAATATTCAGTATAGCTCACTTGTAAGTACCGATTTGTCTGGGCTTAGCCTAGCCCTAGCCTAGGGCCTAGGCCTGTCGCGCGGGCGACCAAGGCCTAGGCCTAGAAGGTAGCGTAGTCTTCAAAATTAACATCCATGTCATTCTCTCGCAAAAAACATTAACAGCAACTCTTGTAGGTTTCTTTATTAAGTAATAATTCTTCATAATCAACATTAAGCAGTTAGGCGAAATGCTGAGTTTTACCAGGTAGTTAAGCCTAGCTACCACTTGTTTTGCCTTCGCCACTACAGCAAAAACAATTCTCTCGCTTGGCGAAGTGACGTCAGCAGCTAATATTGCACTACGCACAGGAGGATATTGCATTGTATTGACTTGGTTAAAACATCTGAATTGAATAATAATTTTTATTATCAAGCTATTGATTGTTTGCTGTTACTAAGTTAGCCAGTAATCATACGTGAGCATTTGAGATGTAAGTTCATTTCATTGATTTTTGCTGCCGACATCCGTTGACAATGTAGGTTACTAGCGTGTGTCAACCTCATTGTTCTGGACTAACCACTCCTATAAACAACCAATCAAATTCATTGAATAAAGTAGTTCCAAAGGTGTTTGAGCATATGAAGTTTTCATGATTTCAGATTTAACTATTAAAACACCTATTTACCTATTAAAACACCTTAAATTGTAACTTCAGATGATATTGTCTAATGGATCTGATTGATAAAGTTAACTCTTTACCTAATACAGTCACTGAATCTTCCTCTATTTCTGTTTTTAAATTAATCTCAAAAACCCACCTATAACTAACATGTGGAGCGCCTTTTATTTTTAATACGATTTAACGAATTGGCGCTATATAAATTATTAATTATTATTATTATTATTATTAAAACAGTTTTAAGAAAATCGCACATAAAGCAAATTAGAAAAATAAACGATTTAGTCCATGGGTTAGAGGGGCCCACCTGGATACCCCACCCCCTTCCTCCCCGCACTAATCTCCAAAACTACATTTTTCTGAGGTTATTGTATGAATTTTTTATCTAACTTGTTAACATTGAAAATATTGGGACTCACTACTGATTTTAGAGTGTTTTGCCCCTCTAGGAATAATTTTTTGACTAGAAATCTCAGAAAATCTGCATATAAGACACTTTTTGGCATGAAAGCTGACCTAAAAGTATATTGTGATGAAATATAATTAACATAGTTGGTCATTAGCATAATAGAATTAAATTTCTCAAAGATTTGACTTCAGACCAGTTTTTTGGTTTTTTTGATTAAATTTCTGTAATGATGGTGTATGCCACCTATGTTAAATTCTACTCCTTATTTTGTAGGGGGCGCTATAAAATGTTTGTTTCATTCTCGTTTTTATAATAGTTCTTTATTTAAAATAAATATTATTTGGACTTGATTTTCCAAAGGGGTGATACTGAATTTTATATAGATATTAATATTATATCATTAGTATTTAAATAAATGTCTGTGTTATCAAATCAAATCATTTTTATTTGCAATATTTTCTACCTGCGCGTTCGTTACTCCTTATTTTGTAATGGGCGCAATTCCATGGTATTACGTACTGAAATAGGCCAGCACACTATCTTTACATATTGGTATGCAAAAACATAATAGTTTTTGTTCCAAAAGCTATCCTTTTCACTTTTATAACATAATATAAAATGGAACACAGTACCTTCATATATAGTGTAGTAAAAGTTTTTTTTTAAATAGAAACAGACAAACTTTTGAAACCATGTAAAATTATCCTGCTGCAGTTACTGCAGTAATTCAGTTTTTAATTCAGTTGCTGAAAGAGATGATACTGAAAACAACATGGCAAAAAGAAAACCTTGTATTTCCATGCAGTTACCAAAGATAAAATAATGGCACTGGATTACTGCAGTAATTGCAGTAGACTAGATAGCAATCTATTACTGCAGTAACTACAGTAGAATAATTTCGACATAGTCCAAATATTTTTCCGATTTCTGATTCTTAATTCCTTACAACTATCACATATTATTATACAATCAAAAGGTGTTGAGTAACATACAGTAGACCCCAGTTATGGATGAATTTAAATTGCAAACACTGTTCCTGAATATCTATGAATAAGAAAGGTGCAATTCACATATTCAACAGGCTTAGAATCCTTATAAGAGCATGCACTGTAATTCAATTTTGTTTAGATTGTCTTAAAAGTAGCGTGTGTGGATAAGAAAGCGCAAAACTGCGCTTTCTTATCCACAAAACTGCGCTTTGTTATCCACGCATGCTACTCATGTTGATCAATACAGTCATGGCCATCTTATTTTAAAGCCTGTTTTCCTGTCGATCGTTAAACCCAAAAATGGAGATTTGAAACTGCGGTTTTGATCATTAATTTGACGATTTATACAACGATCAACAGGAAAAGGGTCACTGTCGATGTTAACCTTGACGTCAAAAAAGTTAATGATTTGAATCCTTGAAGTTCAACCAAGTTCAACTTAGACGATTTAGATTATTAAATTTGGGTGCTCGTAAGAAAACATTGCCCGCGGCAAGTATTTACATGTTTTGGGTCTAGAAATAAATCCCATATACAATTTGTATATGTATTAAATTTTCAGGAGTGTGTAACTTGCTTCAGAACATAAAATACATACAATTATCTAACTATATAAAAGTTGCAGTTGAGAAGTTCTTTAACTTTGTTTTATTGCGATTTTAATTTGTCGTGGAGATATATGAATTTCGTTGCACACAGCGTAGTAAATCGGGGAAATATAGCAGTACAGGGTGATTTGAATTTTATCATTAATATTTTTAACTTTTTTATATCGATTCAAAACGGTGTTTAAAACCAGCGATTTTGGAATAACGATTGACAGGAAAACAGGCTTAAGTATGCTTGCCATGTTGTTTTAGTTGTGCCAGACAGGATCTCATTGTGTGGCAAATTAGAAATCAGTTACCATGCCTTTGTACATAAATTTAAGTCCCCAGTATTTCACAGTCAAAATTAGCAGAACCCTTTGAAAAACAAAATAATATTGTTAACTGTAGTTAAAACTACGACAAACTATGGTAAACGAGGGTGCCTTCATCAGTCAAATTCAATTATCTTAAATGAACTGTTAATTGATTCTTGATAAGGCTGCAGGCAATTAAGGTGGTCAACAATATGGCTAGAGTGGATTGCTGATAGCTCTAATTATTATTAGGATAACTGTTGTAAACTACTGGTAAAAAGGGGTAATCACCATTGTTTATGCTAGTTTTAAGGGTGGTCTATGGTGATGAACAGTATTTTATTCTTCAAAAGAAACACCTATTGTGCTTAACGCTCATGTCAGACTATCAAATTTATTTGACAAAAAAATTTATGATAGCCATATATGGTAATGATATTTCTATCTATGGTCATGGTGTGACATCATCAATGCCATATAAAGGCATATCAAATTTTGTCAAAGAATGTCTGGATGGAGCTTTATTACAAAAGTTATCACATAGAATTTAAACAAACTTTAAAATTTATAATTTTATGACGGCGAGTTTCAGATAATGTTGTTTGTTAGTTGCACTTATCTTCTCCTCAATCTGACACCCAGCTTTGTCATGATGAAACGCTTGACACTTCATTAGTTGCCTACAGAGTATTGCACACCTCATGTATGCAGCATCCATAGTGATGCCAAACTCAGATCTATCAAGGTGAACACCACGAGGCTCAACAAATTGAAAATAATAGTTATGCCCTGAAATATAACAATATCTGATTGATTTAGTAAGTTTAAAATGTACATATTATCTTCTTATTACTAGTAAGGCAAGACTTTTGTACTGTATCTTGTTTCGTGAACTGATGCAAAACAATTAGGAAGTTGGGTCAGAAGTCAAATTTTTAAGAAATTTTAGTTTTAATTGATGAGTTATGAGTACTGTGGTACTTATATTGCATTGTAATATACTTTTTAGGTCAGTTTAATTGCATGAAAGTGTTACATGCAGATTTTTTGAGTATTATTGTCTTAAGTCTTTATTTTTACACTGTTTCATGGGCTATTTTTTTCAAAATCATGTTTTCATACATGTCAACTTCAAATGCTCATATCTTTGTAGCCTGTCTCACAGGCCTTACGATCTGGTTTATTTTCTTTTATTGCATGATTTTGTTTAAGGCGCTATTGACATCCCATATTTATTTTAGTTTAGCCGTCGTAAGGCCTGTTAAAACGATTCAAGCGTGACGATTCACAAAAAAGAAATGACATATTTTCTCCCTCCGTATTTGGCATGTGGCCATTTCGAAATGTTTACCTACCTACGGTCGACCAACCAAAATGCTTCCTTTTCGAGTCAACGATCAATCCATTTGAGAGACTACCAAACAACAAATTATACCAGAAAAGTGTTCTCGCGAATGTAATTTTGTCAAATTCTAATAAAAAAAATTCAGTTATTATTTCTCGTGCAGTTGCAATCGTCCATCACGTCGTCTAGGCCTAGGAATTATTTTCTCTATGGGTAGGCCCAAATCCATCCGCGCACAAAGGCCTTTGGTAGTAACGCTAAACTCTAAACTAATATCTTTGTATTTACTTATCCAATGAATGTCATTTAAAGTGTAGATTACAGTACCAATAACTCAATTTCGCATTTCCCTGCCATGAGACTCATTTTGTGGTGAGACCTCACACAACATGGTCATGTCAAACTGTACATAAATTGGAAAAAACATACTATTCAAAATCTACAACACTGACACTGTTCAGTATTTTTAAAACCATAAACACAAAATAAGTTGTTGAAGTACATTTGTATCTGATAGACAGTTAAAAAGCTTAAGAAAAGAAATGTATTAGCAGGGGTCCCAAGTACGCAAAACAAAATTTTTTGATATTTTTTTTATTTTTCCAATATGTATAATATTTTATATTGTGTAACCTTCCTAACTTTTCTTTATTAGAAGCTCAACTCTTTGCTTAAGTCTCACGTATACAAAATGTGTCTCATGGTAGGGAAATCTTGGTACATTCTAAAAGAGCATAATATAAGCTGCAACCTACACTTTAAATGGCAAGCATTGGTTAGTAGATCCAAATTTAGATATTAGCATTTGAAATTTTAATATATGGAAATACGGATTTGAGAAAATCACCTATAAATCAATTAAAAAAAAATAGGCAATTAAGACTATAATTCTCAGAAAAACTGCATAAAGGACACTTTCCTGGAGGAAAACTGACGTAAAAAGTATTTTATAGTGGAATATAAGTATTCAGTATTCTTTATTCAGTCAAAACAGTAAAATACATGCTTTGAAATTTCAGGCGTTTTTTCACAGTTAACATTCACAAAGCAAAATATGAAATGTTAAAATATTCAAAAAAGGGTTGAGGTTAAAATGTAGTAAAATTAAAATAATGGATAAAATTTATTGTACTGTACAATATTTTTCAACGTTTCCATGTTGCATTGAAATGCCTCATTGCCGTAGGTAAAAACGAGTTTTTACCGTGAAACAAACGCGTCGCTAACGGAGCAGCGCCACCATATAAAAGTAGCATAGTACTCATAATTGATCAAAACTATATTTCTAAAAAAATTGACCACAGACATATTTAAAAAAAATAGGCCAGTGTATGTTGAAAATTCTAGGAGAAAATTTAACAATGATAATAATCAAGAATTTCTTTAGACTCCAGAGCATCCTGGAAACTTGCAAAGATCTGCAAATAGTATTATGAAACCTAGGTATATCAGAAGTAATTCAGACAGATATTTTACTTTAGTATAGTGGATTTTCCAAACGATCAAAATGACAGAACGGTACATTATCTTGATAATAACATTCACATTTACAGCAAGACATCCGTTCATAGAAGTACTGATGAAGATAGCCTGTCTATTGGTGGCAATAGTGTTGCCCCAAGATCAGACTAAACTTTGGCTTGAGTGGATACACAGATTGACAAAGGGAGAAGATAGTAGAACAATCTGTATTATCAAATTTATATTTATATGAATTTCACAGTTAAGGAATATATTTTAGATTGATAATGATTGTAGTTAAGTTATTGTTCACTCTTTCAGAAGCCTACTGATGTACAAGGTGTATTCACAATTTAACTTACGTTCACATATAAATCCATCTTGTTGATAAGGACCTTGGTACCCACTTGTGATATAACGCTCAAAACCAACTGCAGGAATGTCCCACAATAAACCATCATTACTTTGTATTCTACTTCCTGAATGAAATTCATTTAGTATATTTGGATCACTACCACCCCATTGAATGTTAGAGTCAAACGTCTCTCCTGATTCCCATTTCCAATTGGAATCCACATTTCTGTCCAAATCGGCTTCACGTGATAATCCAATTGCATATAAACCAGCTGGGTAGTTGGCTTGCACGTAGCTGAGAACGGCAGAAAATTCATTGGCAGTTGTGAGTGAAGCAAGGTGTCCCCCAAAAGACTCACAGACACCCTTTTCAGATATCCAATCTATGTTTTGAGTCATGATTGTATAAATTGACGAAGAGTAATGTAATTCAGGATGACCTGTAAGAATTATTATATGGAGAGAACCATCAGTTTTGATTATTGTTTATATAGTAAGATTGACTTAGTTCAGTCAGTGTCACTGTGATGTATTCAGTGCCAATTTAAGCCTTGATCTTGCTACTAAAAATGTAATTCTTTGTTAAAGTTTAATTACATTTATATTACTAACAATCTATAATTTTTATTTAATGATCTTCACTATACACTAATAATAATACCGTGTGGGCATAAAAAAATTGCCCGTACTTTGGAATTGAATAGATCTACAAATCCCTCTTGTGTCAGCTTCTAAAAATTCACACACTTAAATGATATCATGTTCTAGTATACAGGCCGAATTTAAAATTATGAGAGGAGGGTTGAGAATGAAAAGTGTTTTCAAGAATTTTAGAACAAAGACGAAGAAAAAAAACCTTATGATAATTTGCGAGTTTCCTTTTGGAGCCAGATAGAAAGTTAGGATAGACTTGAGGTCATTTCCAGAGGAAAAGGAAAGGGTCAATCTAGAAAAATTTGGCCCCAAAGCAAATTTTGATATCATTAGAAGCGCAACATCTCTCAGCTTAAACGCATACAACACATCCAGAACACATCATGAAATCGAAAAAGCAAGCTCATATCACACCAATTCTGAATGAGCTTCACTGGCTTCCTGTTCTGCTTCGCATAAAGTATAAAATAGCCCTGATTACTTACAAGTCTATCAACAGTGTAGCACCTAGGTACATTTCCACTTTGCTTAAACCCTATGCACCATCACAAAACCTGCGTTCATCTGATAAACATCTTCTTGAAGAACAGCGACCACGAAATAAATGGGGATCAAGAGCTTTCTCCACCGTTGCTCCTAAAATCTGGAATGGCCTACCTGAGCACATAAGGTCTGCAGAAACACTGGCAGTATTTAAATCAATGCTCAAAATGCATCTGTTTTCTTCTATTTAAACTACTCTCTACTGTTTTTTACCCATCTCTATGACTTGGGAGAAGCACCATGAGCGCATGTTGCGGATATGGCGCTATATAAATCTACATTATTATTGTTGTTGTTGCTGCTGCTGCTGCTGCTGCTGCTGCTGCTGCTGCTGCTGGCGGGCGGGCTGGCGGGTGGCATGTTGTTGTTGTTGTTGTTGTGGTTGGTGGTTGTGGTTGGTGGTTGTGGTTGGTTGTTGTGGTTGGTTGTTGTTGTTGTTGTTGTTGAGAAAATAGTCTCAGGAGACTTTAAGCATTTTTATATAGAGAACGCTTTCAAAATGGCCAACATAAATGACACCATGTACCAAATCCCGATAATCACCGAATGTAAAAACTTGGTTTTTCTTTTAATTTATGTAGGTCATACACATTTTATATTTGCTGTGATGGAAAAGTTTTAAAAGTTTTGACCCATGACCTCAGTTTTACTATAAGTATATCTTCGAACGCAGCCATTTGTCGTACTGACTTGGTTTTTGTTCAGAGCATGTTCCTATTGGCCCTAATAGAAAAGTTGTATTAAAAATGACCTAAAATTGTATTTTTAACGTTTGACTCGATTTTTTAACCATAATTAAATATCTTTACAACCTGTTTTCCTTAAGAGTTGAGTTTTCATTTAAATGGTACAACAAGCATGTTTTTATTTGTTCTAATGGAAATGTTTTACCGAAATGGTCGTAAAGAGTATTTTAGACCTTTGACCATGGTTTTTCCCATATTCAGTGTTCTCCCAATTTAAAAATTAATTCCGGTAAATTTAGCTCAAGATTGGGGGCGGGGGCCTATGAGCGGGGGATGCACACCCGAAATTTTCACAGGAGCATGTGCCTCCCTCGTCATCCACCAACAAAAAAAAATTATGTACAAAGTACCCGAAGTATTCTAAAATGCAGATATTTTAACCACAGGAAACAAACATCTCTACGAAAGGAGGTTCTCCCTCACCCACTCCTTACTAGGTCACTCTGTTCAACCAGAGAATATTTAAATCCCCTTCCCACTTCTCGACTATCTAGTCCAAGATGCTCTGTATGAACGTCTAGATCCATATTTTTTCAACAAATGTCTATGAGAGGGGACCCCACAAGCCCACCCATAGCGCAGTCTGTTTTTTCTGTATTGAAAAGACGCTCGCTTGGATTTTCCGCTTGCTTAAATGTTTTAGGCAACTATTTAAATTCATATTTTATTTTATACTTGCTTGGTGTGCTATAAAATCATTCTTACACCCTACACAATTCCGAGTGATCTTCACGCGCCATCGCTACAATCATCACTACACTACGGAAACGGCTCTCAGCCCAGGTGGCGATCACGCTATTCGCCCAGCCTGGCAACAACAGCCTGAGGTATGCCAAAGAATATGACGATCAAAAACAAACTCGCTTAATTATTTTGCGTTGAACGACGTATTATACACTCTCTTGGTATATATTCCGATCATATATTAAATCGTGCGTTGATGTTAAAAATATATGTTGAACCAGAAAAACACACAATACTAAAGTACCAGTGCCTGGAAAGCTTCGCAAAAAATGGTCGCCGATCTTGTTGTACTTTCTAGTGACGCACTCCATTTTGAAGCAAGGGTTGTACATGTGCTAAATTACATAAAATACTTGTATTCTTTCGGTAATGTCCATTATTTTTACCGGTTTAGAAGATTTTTTTATTGGCGGGGTTTTTCCAATGAAATGTCTGGATTTGAGCTAATACTAAAGTACCAGTGGCCTGGAAAGCTTCGGGAAAAATGGTCGCCAATCTTGTTGTACTTTCCTAGTGACACAGTCCATTTTGAAGCAAGGGTTGTACATGTGCTAAATTACATAAAATACAAGTATTCTTTCGGTAATGTCCATTATTTTTACCAGTTTAGAAGATTTTGTTTTTGGCTGGGTTTTTCCAATGAAATGTCTGGATTTGAGCCCACTATTAGACCGTACGGCTGTAATTTAATTCCGGTTGCTAGAAAATTAATTGTGGTCGGCAAATCCGGCTTCGGGAGAACCCTGATATTCCAATATCTCCACAACCATTTGTCCTACAAAGTTGGTTTTACTTTGAAAGTTTTTATAACATGCATTTGCTCTAATGGAAAAGTATTGCTAAAATTAGTTTAAAATGGTATTTCCGATGTCAGGTGTCCATTTTCAATATCCAGAGGTCCCAATTTGTAAAAAACAGAATTCCTGGAGATTTTCATGTGGTCGTCTGTACACCCTTTGCAATGTGTAAACTTCATAAAACATGTGTAAAATACCCTTGTTTAAACACACTGCTTATTATGAAACAGTAGTTTCTGATTTTTTCACTTTTAATGTATGCCATTACTCTTCATAAAAACACACATTTCCTTATTTTCAACCAATATTTTGAAAAAATAGGCCAAAAATATGTTCTAATTGTGAACATTTTTCAAAACCTGGAGAATTTCCTGGAGAAAACTAAATTCTGGGAGAAAATTTGATAATTCCAAAATTCCTGGAGACTCCAGGATAATCCTGGAGACTTGGGAGCTCTGAATATCTTCACAACAATATGTTGTACATCTTTGATTTTATTTTAGTTGTTCAGACACCTTAGTTTGTTTTATATTGGTAACCACTGATCACAGGTGTATTTTTAGCTTGGAATTGGTGTTTTTATTTGCTTAAATGGTTAGTTTTACTATAACCGACATCTGAATTTTTACAATTAACCTCATTTCACCCTGTATATTAAACTTGCTTGCACATATGTTGATACTATGAAAATTTTCAATAAGACGTGCTAAAAAAGCTGTAAGTCTACTTGTGAAAAGTCATAAATACAGATAAAATTGGAGAAACCATTTAGCAATTTTGCCTAATACTATAATTCAGTATGTGGTATAATTTTGACCCCTCTTCAGCTTTACAAAATCTTTTAAAATGGCATAATTGTAAATGCAACTTTCTGAGGAAAATAAGTAGGCAAAATATTAATAATGAACTTTTTTTGCTTGAAAACAAGCCAACCTCCATCCGCAGTTTAATTTTTTAAAATGTCTAGATCCGTCGTTACATTCATATACTTCTATACCCTTAATTGTTGTTAGATCTGGGAGCTCTAGAAGTACTTTAGGCCTAGGCCTATTTGTCTAATTAATACCCATGTATACATGATGTACAATAAATGCCATTTTTGGTACTACAGTACTTGTCTATTATTGTAAAATAAAATATGGATGTCCTGAACAATTTTAAAAAAAATATCACTCTGTACGACATGGTTGGGAATTATACTGAAATAGTATAAAACTGAGATCAGAGGTCGAAAATTTTCCAGTCATTTTTGGTAAAACTTTTCCATAGTAACATGCATGTCCTGAACAGTATAAAAAAACCAACTCTGGAACGACAAATTATTGTGAATACAGTGTTAGAACTGAGGTAAAAAAAAAAACATTTCCCGTTATTTTTGGTAAAACATTTTCATTAGAAAAAAATAGAAACATGCATGTTTTGAATAAATTAAAAGAACTCTGTAGAACAAATGGTCGTCAAGATATTGAAATGTGGTTAAAAACTGAGGTAAAAGGTCAAAAATACAATTTCTGGTCATTTTTTGTAAAACTTGTCCATAGCAACATGCCTGCCCTGAACATTTCAAAAGAAAAACCAACTCTATGGTTGTGAAGATATAGATGCGGGGTAAAATTAAAGCTCAAAAACATTATTTTCAGTCATTTTTAGAGCAACATGCATTTTCTGAATAATTCAAAAGAAAAACCAAGTTTCTACATTCAGTGGTTACCGAGTTGTGGCAGAGCCAAACCAAACTAGACACAAGTCGCAAATTCTAGTTTTCCAAAACAGGCAGAAATTTAAAAATGGTAATATTTGGTATTGGTATATACTTGGTATATATTTCAAAAATACACAGTTCATTCATTAACTTTCATACTACCTAAACAATGTTTAGATACTGTATATGATCAAAAAATGTTTTAAAAATGCAATATAAAATGACCTTGCTTAGTCAATGTATACTGATAAACAATTTTCAAATACAGTTTTCTCAAAACTTACATTTTAATTACCAGTATTTGTTTCTTCTAGATTGACCCTTTCCTGTATCCCAACTTCATGTCTGGCTCCAAAAATAAACTCTCAGGTTATCATATGATTTCTGTTCTTACTCTTTGTTCTAAAATTCTTGAAAACGTTTTTCATTCTCAACCCTAATCTTCTCTTAATTCTAAAATATGAAATTATAAAACAATTTACTTACAAAATCCACTGTGAAACCGAGAGAAAACAATACTTAGCCAAAGCACATAGGAAATCATAGTGTGTGACACAACACCACGTACTGTATTTTAAATAAATTGAAAACAGTAGAGACCAAATTTATGTGACCAGTACTTTTTAACCAATCTGAAACTCAAAATCATGTGTCGCTAATACAGAGGCAATATCGTATAAATAAAACATTTATGACAATTAAACTAATCATAAATTTGAATTAAATAATTTATGCTGTTATTTTTATTAAGGATACACCATTAGAAGTATCTTATGAATAATTTGTGGTGTAATTGTTATGACTCAAAAGAAATAATTCAATCAATTTTTTATACACAGTGTAGTGAGTTAGCAAGAATGACATCCATATGTGGCAAAGCCAAGTCAAAATGAGACATAAGTCGGAAAATTGAAAATTGAGTTTTTATAGATTATAAAGTTACACATTATTGCCTTTAACAAAAAATCAGTTTCATGCGATGTTTCCTTGTGAAGTTATAAACAATCGTAATTCGAACATTCAAAATTTACATTTTGAGAAAACTGCATTTGAAATAGAAATAAAATTAAGAAATCAAACATTATACAATTAAAGCTGCTATCTACTGTCCTCTTATGTAAACTATGCGATTGTAAAAACTTGAAAGTCCTTCAGATTATCGCATATTAATCTTATATCTGTAATAGACTGCTGTTTACCATGTCCTTATGAATGGTCATGATTTTAGTGAGGAGAATATTTTAATGAGTTGAAAGATTGACTCCCATTCAACAAGGCAGTCAAGTTGATGGAACAGTCAACCTTTCAATGAAGGAAAATATTCTCTCCATTCACAGAATGCAAAACATACATTATTTTTATAACATATCCGTCTTAAGTAAGTAGATCACAATTAACAACTTACAATGAAACAAGTCAAGGAAGAAGTAACTGTAATTTAATGTTCCAACAATTAGCATCATAGTTACAGTGGTAAAATGGCAGCACTGTAGGATTTTTGCCATGGTTACAACAGAGCAAAGCAGTTATAGGTGGCACTCTCCAGAATTCACAATTATTTTCTTGTCATAGGAAACTGAGATACAGTGCTGAGTGGAAAAAGTTTGGCGCTGCTCCAAAACATCTAGTTTCCCTGTGGAGAGATATTTGTTTACATATACTGATTACAGATATGCTCAAGGTCATGTCTAATTAGTGTAGCATTGAATAGGCTTCATTATAGCAAAACAGTTACATTTTTATGAACACATAATGTTTGCGGTACACCACGTAGGTAGTTGTAAGCTACTCAATGTTTCAATCGATGTGCTTCTATCATCCACTAACACTCTCACTCCTGATGACGATCGAAGCACATCGATCGAAACGTTGAGTAGCTTACAACTACATAGTGTACCGCCAACGTTGTATGTTTATTGATATCTCACCATGCAAACCTTCAAGCCATATACATTTCTGTTGATTCAGTATATGTGAGGTGTCACCACAAATGAGTCGTGTTGTACAGAAAATCAAAACTGAGTTTTTGTTATATTTGGATAGACGAGATTATAAGCTTTAAATTGGTTTTTTAAATGAGGTTCATAGCTTCAGTATAACCAGAGAAATACCCTTTTAAAACATAGGTATATGAAATCACACTTTAGAAAAAATCGACTTTAAAGATAAACAACTGTTGACATCCTGTATGTTTTTCCATTGTTTTTGAAAAACAGCCTTTACAAAATGTAGTTCAAAAACTTGTTTATTGTAAATAAATATAAACAGGAAGTTTGCAATCATAAAATTTAATTATTAAACTTAACAAAAAAACAGGAATCTCATTTTCATCAAATTATGACTTTCCGGCTATTTTTGTGAATATCTCAAAATGATCTGGCGTACAACACGACTCATTTTGTCACGACACCTCACATATATGAACCATTGTTATCCATTCAAAACGTATAATGGCTATCGTATAAAAAGAAATCCATGGGTAACAAATTAATAAGGAAATGAGTTTTATTAATATAATAATTATTATCAAAACAGATCATAAATCATTACAATTTACATAATCAATTAAGTAAACAATATTGGCCTAATCTTTTTTCAACTCAGGGCTGACTCTCAGTTTACTATGTCAGAGCATTTCTCTATTGGCAAAGGTCCAAATTCTCCTGAAAATGGCAGGAGTCTCCTGATTTTTTTAATTATCTCCCGCCCTCCTGAAAAATACATTTTTCCTGAAAATGTTAAGTGTCTCCCAAAGATATTCAGAGTTGGTTTGGCCGAGCAAAGTCGACTGTCCCTTAAAAAAATACCAGCTCTGTTCAGTGTTAAATACAGTTTATATTCAACAATATATAATAACAGTATAACCATGGAGTTATTAAAACATTTTAAAATATATTTTAATACCTCCATGGTACAACACATATACTATTCCTGTCAGGAAAAAAAATTAAAGTGCAGACTATTGCATTGTTCCTGATCAAGTCACTGGTATTCTAAAAAGTTGCCCACGACTAACCTGAGAATAGCACTTGATCATGGACTATTTTCCTGTCGATTGTTATTCCAAAATCGCCAATTTAAAACGGCGTTTTGAATGTTTATAAAAAAGTAAAAAAATTATGCTGGACCGCTATTTACTACTCTGTGCGCAATAAAATTTGTATATCTTTGCTATGAATTAAAATCGCAATAAAACAAATTTTAAAGTTTTCAACTGCAATTTTTATAAAAAGATAATTGTATATTTTATGTTCAGAAACAAGTTACAACTTACGAAAATTTAATAAACAAAATGTTTGATTTATTTCTAGGCCCCAAAACATGTAAATTTATGCTGCGGCTAATTTTGCCTCGCAGCCCCCTGAATTTAACGTTCCAAATCATCAAAGTTAAACTCAGTTTAACCCTGACGACCCAAATCATCAACTTTTTTGACATCAAAAAAGTGACCCTTTTTCTTTTTTCAAAATTAACAATCAACAAACTAAATTGCTGTTTTGGGGATTAACAATGGACAGGAAAACAGGCTTTATTAAACTTGCGTTCTCAGCGGAAAAAATATAGAACTCTTTAGTCCAGGGCTAAGGTCAGGACTAAATTTAGTTAAATTTGAAAGTTACATTTTTTAGTTAGGAATAAATCTGAATTTATTCCTAGTCTAAAGTTTGTCTGCTATTAAGAATACCATCAATAGATCCATGCAGTCATGTCAATCTTCTTGTGATCTTATTTTAAACACTCTTCAGATGTTGTTTTAATTTCTGACAGGGCTTTATTGTTTGGTGACTTCTACATCCTTTACCATGTCTATGCACATACATTTAATTCTCTAGTATTTCACAGTAACACCTATTGAAACTGTTGATTATTGAAAAACTGATCACATATATAAACAAACTTTAAAATTTATAATTTTATGACAGCACGTTTCAGATAATGTTGTTTATTAGTTGCGAATATCTTCTTCTCAATCTGACATCCAGCGTTATCAAGGTGGAATCCTTGGCATTTCTCTTGTCTGTGACAAAGTATCGCACATCTCATGTATGCAGTATCCATGGTGACTCCAAACTCAGACGTATCAAGGTACACACCACGAGGCTCAACAAATTGAAAATAGTAGTGATACATGTAGGTTCTTGAATTATAAGAATATAAGATTGATTTAATAATGTCCATATGAGGGGTGGTAATCATTTTTTTATTGTTGCAATATTTTGGCCTAGACTTGTCCCAAGTCGCTTGTATCTTGTTGATTTTTTAACTATGCAGCACCACGAATGACCACAATCAGTCTATGCTATTAATCTGTACAAGTGACTTGTAAAATACTTCTCCAGAATTCCAGAATGATGTAATCTTACCCATTCATATTGGCAAATGGACGGACCGAAATAAATGTTTACTAGTAGAATCGACCAATCAAAATGCTTCCATTTCCATTGAACGAGCTAAGCTACTACCAGTTGAGAAGCCTACCAAACAACAAATTATACCTACAAAGTATTCTCACGATTGTAATTTTGTCCTATTCATATAAAAAAAAAACCTGGTTCTTATTTCTCTTGCAGTTACAATCATCCATCACGTTGCCTAGGCCTAGGGTAGACCCAAGGCTAGGCCCAGGTTAACCCATTCAGAACGCCAATCTTTGATTGCCATGTGTGATGCAATGATGTCACATGATTTTCGAATTCAATCAAGCATACGATATGGCATCTGTATTATGGGTGTGAATGGTCACGCATAAATCACTTTAACAGGCGTTATGGTTAAAATAAGTGAGTATGGGACGTCAACAGAGCCTAAAAAGCATTCAAGCAATAAAAGTGACTAACCCAACCATAAGGCCTATGAAACAGGCTATATTTTGTCATATAATATTAGTGATGTTTAATATTTATTTGTCTCCCAAGGAAAGGGGCATTAAATAGGTGAACATTTTTGTGTTATTGAAATACTTTTATTTCTTCCCATTTCTATTCGTACATTATCTCAAACTCGTGAGCTATTAACATGCAAATATCAATAATCATAAGCCTTGATTTCAAATAGTGAAAAGGTTTTGTGTAATTTATGTTCATTTTTGCATTCTTACATCCTTCGTAATACCCCATCCCACATTCAGGATTTTTGCTATGATGGACCACGATTTATAAAAGTTCAAAATTTTGGGCTCGATTGAAGTGATTCATCCTCATAAAAGTTCTTTAGGACGCCATCTACTAGGACACCGTCAAGATGTATGACGACACAAATGCAAAAGTGCAACAGCACTTCTACGAATTATTACAACAGAGTTACAATATAAAATGATTTATCATGATTTAAATGAGATTTTAAAAAGATGCAAGTATAGTTCACTGCGATTAAACTAGCCGAATATAAAAAGACACACATTACTTGACAATAAAGAACAATTGTGTACTAAATTTTGTACTGTCACCATGCTCAAACATACTCGTCATGCGTATTGCTGCTATAAAGAAGAAAATTAGTTAGCAACTATAGGCTTTATATTTACTAGCCAAGGAGCATTAATGTAATGGGCCTGTATGGATAAGTACATCGCCCCTACGTTGTCCAGTTTTTAGACAACACCAACAGTAGTGTTAAATAGGGAAGACCTCGGAAACCTTTTCCGGGTGGTCAGTGTGTTGGAAAAACTGATGCGATTCTGACACCAGAGTCGCATGAAGCAAACTACAGTCTTTCTGGTATCCTGATGGCTTCATATTTTAATCGTCTCAGCTCCATAGTGATATCTTGGCGTGTCTACATGTACTACAAATGTGTACAAACGTCTTCAGCTTCTACAAAATAGAGCTGCTAAGCTTGTGTATAACCTGCGAAAATATGACCATGTCTCTCCTCTCCTTAATAATAATTTTGAAATGTACACACATAAAAACACACTTTAGAGAAATCAACATTGGAAAATCAACATTAAAGATAAACGACTGTTGACTTGAGTGTTGACTTCCTGTATGTTTTTCCACAGATTTTGTAAAACAGCCTTTACAAAATGCAGTTTAAAAACATGTTAATTGTAAATAAACATAAACAGGATTTTTGTAGTTATAAAATGTAAGTAATAAACTTTCCAAAACCACAAAAATCTCATTTTTATAAAATTATGACTTGCTACATATTTTTGTGAATATCTCAAAATAACCGGCGTACAACACAACTCATTTGTCACGACTTGAAATTCACTTCCCAATTGCCTACAAGAACCAAACGGTACTGGGTGTGGAAAACAGGATTATTGCCTCGAACAAGACATCCAATCATAGATGCCTATATGAAGAGAGACTAGAGGTCACCTAGACCAGTCTAACTTCGGCTTGAGATGTATAGAAAAGATTTGAAAATATTATATAAAGAAGACATAGACTATGTATATTTTAATGTAAATATATAATTAAAAATAAGAGTAAATGTATTTGATAAATGCATTGTATGTAAATAAACTAAATATTATTAATCATAAAATTATATAACAATGAAAAAGTTATACAAAATAAAAGATTGAAAGAAGAAAAAGAAAAGAAAATATAGAGAGGCTCAAAATTGTTTCCGAAAATAATATAAGAGTGTTTATACATAATTTGGGGACACTAATTATCAGAGGCTAAATGTCCAAGAGCCTATCACGTTTCATAAATGTGAATTCAAATTTGCGAATAATAAATAGACTTGATTTTCAAATGTTTGTCCTTCTGTTGTCAAAATTACTCATGAAGCAGCCGCCTCTCATAACTGGACACTTACTGGAGCTGAGGGTGTATGCTTATGTATCAGTATTCAATGTATCAAACAAGTTAATGAGTATTATATTAATTTGGAAAATATGTGGGTGTTAAAATGAGTGGTGCTGTACAGCAGGTCATTTTGAGATAATCACAAAATTAGAAACAAAGTCATAATTTGATGAAAATGAGATTTCTGTTGTTTTTTCTAAGTTTACTACTTAAATTTTATAATTACAAATATCCTGTTTATGTTTGTACAATAAACATATTTTGGAGCTACATTTTGTAAAGGTTTCTTTAGTTAATTTTCTCCAAAGTGTGGTTTCATACACATTTGAAATTTTTTTTTTCTATCTATACTCAGTCTATGAACTTAATTGAAATACCAAATTGACGCAACATCTTCTATCAGAATACAGCAGTAACTGTTTTATTTTTATTTTTGTTCAAAATTAACACTACTCATTTTGTGGTGACACCTCACATATGAACTCAGGCATATTTTCTGAACTATTCTCACTTTTTTGGTAAAACTAACAAGTTTTACCTCAAATAAAGTCCAGTGTAAGTACATATTTACAAGTAAAACAAAACTTACCAAATATAATGTGAAATTGATTGAACAAAACAGTTAGCCAGAACGCCGAGGGAAACATAGTGGACGAGAGCAGAAATTTGTATTAGGATAATATTGAGTAATTAAATTATATTCTTTGATAGGACATTTTTAATAACATTTTTAACCAATCAGAAAACAAGAATAGTGTGTCACATAATTTATAAAAAAAAATATTTATTAATTAAAAACACTTAATAATAGTCAATTTTGCGTACAAGATATCAGTGGATTAAAGGCAGCATTGGGTAATAAAATTATATTCTTTGGTAGGACATTTTTAATAACATTTTTAACCAATCAGAAATCAAGAATACTGTGTCACATAATTTATAAAAAAAAATATTAATTAAAAATACTACTTAATAATAATCAACTTTGCATACAAGATACCATTGGATTAAAGACAGCTTTAGATATTATTAATATTTAACAAAATTAAGTCTGAATAACAGTAGTGGATTTGACAGAATATAAGGATGTCTTGTCAAGGACAAAGAGTTTGTGAAATTAATTAAACAACTTACTCATTTGAAGAATTATAATTGAATATAGGATCATAAATATTAAGACCATAGAAAACAACAAAATTAAACTTCGGGAATCTCTTACACTAAGCAAATGATACAACTTTTCCATATTTGAGTCCATTTTAAATCCATCCAAAAAGTTCATCCAAAATAATCGAAAGAATCAATTGGACTATTATTTTTTTTTTTATAATTAAACACATGGCTTTGGGTAATGAATTATCTGTTACCTGAACAAAAAACTCAGTTTTTGTGTTGGTCGCTAATATCAACCTTTAAAATCAGTCCTACTGTATATTTCTGACTGGGGTGAATTATACATCAAAACATGCTGGAGACATCAGAGAAAAAGGTATAAAAGTTTAAACAATCCAACCATAAAAAAGGCCCCACCCCCCAATGGTATTAGAGTTGAACAACTGCCTCCTTAGGTAGTATGACCTAGTCTAGGTGTATATATGACATCGCGATAAGGAAAAAAAATACTATCACGAGGGAACAAGTTACTATCATGAGGGAAAAAAGTGACTATCACATGTGTTTTACCCTGGGAATTTGATGGTTGGAATTATCATCTGCTGTTTGACCAATCTGATGACTAGAATCTATGTATGATCAACGAGCTATAAATGGTATGATGTATATAAAAGCAAATATTTTGAAAGAAAAATGTATCGTGGTCCTGATAGTAGGATACAGGCCCATGCTGATAAACAGCAGTATTATTGGGCCCATGCAGCAAAAGGGTTAAAAATCATAACAACATAATCATACTTTATGAAAATAAAATTATTTAATTTCTGTAGAAAACAACATAGTTCATAATATGTAACATTCAAGACCATAGGAATTTTAGTGACATTTAAAAAGGGTTTATGGTAAAAAAATTCTTTTATTTTATGTGAATAAATTGTGATCTTTGAGATCTAGGTCAAACGGTCAAAACATTTTGCTATTTTTTGGAAGCCCAAATCATATTACACAACAAACCAACATTTGATGAAAATTATAGTAATATCTATATAACCTCTTAAAACCCTGAATTTACCTTAGTGATTTGGGGTACAACCTCAATGAGTTAATAAAATAACTTTTCTTATGTTGATTTAGACCGTTAGCCACCATAATCCCTGATTCCCCGCCCCTTAGGCACAAAGCTTTTTTGTGTTTTTTCTGGTAGCTAGGATCATATATTTTCAGAATCTGCCTGTCCGTTGAGTTGGTGGTGGGTGTGGCCATCAATGTCATTACCATCATAATCAATAATCAGCAGATGAAATTTTCAATAAATATTACAAATTTATTGCATCATAAAAAATATATATATTATTAAGTGTCAATGTATATTTTTTTTTTCAAGGTGTCCAATTAATTTTAAATAAGATATTGGGTCATTTAATGTCATATGGCAAAAAAAAAGAATGTTTCTATTGCAACATGCCCAAAAAAACTAAATATTTTGTTAAATTGGAGTAACTTCCAAAAAAATATGTAATCTTCATGTCTAGTCGTACAGTATGTATTTGATGATACCCAATTGACTAATCTATATCTAATTAATAGGAAATTGACATGATAAATTAGAGATGTTGCTTTGGGAACAGTAATTTAAAATTACGATAATGAGTAAATAATAGATTTAACAGATACAATAGATACCATCCCCCAAGCCGCATGCAACATTTTTTTTTTTCTAGTAGCCCAATTAATTTCAAATAGTAAGTAGATGAACAAATATTGCAAACATTTCAAATGATCATGATTGCTATGGCAACAGCTGTAAAATATGATATATTGTGTGGAATTAGAGGAAGTTTTGTGAAGATGACATCAGAGGTCCCAAGATGAAAAAACAGAATTCCTGGAGATTTACTTGTGGTCTTCCTACCACTGTTTGTAAGGTTTACCTTCCTGAAATGTGTGAACAAATACCCTTATTTATAGCTTCATTTCCTGTTATGAAATGATAGTTCCTGAAAACATTATTGAACTTCATAATTGCTTACTTTCAACCAATATTTTGAAATATATAGGCCAATTTATGCACTAATTGAGAAACTTGTGCAAAACCTGGAGAATTTCCTAGAGAAAATTAAATTCCGGGAAAAATGTTAGAATTCCGGGAGCCCAGGGGATGATCCAAAATCCCTCGAGACTCAACTTGGGAGCTCTGGGTATAGTAGGTTAGTCAATGTAACAGTCCCTCCCAAACAATTTTAAGAATATTATTGAGTGTTTAGAAAATTCATAAAAATCTAAATGTATCTCTTTTGATATAAAACTTGATATATATCATTGCTCCTTGAGTGTTGATTTGGTATCAAACTGTTTAGAATACACTATTGATATGGAACTAAGGAGTGTTTTGTTTAAAAATGACTTAAATTTGAATTTATTATGAACCAAAAATAGCCAGTCACTTTCTAACCCACAATCAACTAAAAATCAGCCAAAAACTCTCCATAAACACCATTGTATCAGCCAAACTCTGGAATTCTCTTCCTATTGATATCCATTCTCAATCAAATCTTTTTTTAACCTTTTTAAATATTTTTTTTAATGAATGGTTAAATTAAATTTAGAAGTATTTTATTGTATTTTATATTCACTATTGAGATTCTAGCCTGTGCATAGATTTTATTGATTGTGTGTTGTGTAATATGTACTGTACATTAAAGTAAAGTAAATCTTTATTCATTCACTCTTGTGAATGTCATTGCTCGCCATACAATTAAAATCACCTTATCACAATATGATACAATAGATTCCTATACAGTGTCTATACATAGAATATAAAAAATATAAAATAGTAATGCACAAATATTAAAAATAATACTAGTAAGGTAATGAGTCTATCGTTTCTGACTGGCCCTAGTTGCTGTTGGCAGAAAAGAGAGAAGATATCGTTTTGTGACAGCAGCCGCGGATCTGAACTTTAATTTCTGAATTTAAAATTCTATTGTATTGAACCAGGGTTTAGAGGAAAACCACTTCTATGTTGGGCTTTGCCCATACCTCTAGACACACCCTGGTCAATCATCAGTTATTTTGTTGAATTTGTAATAAATTTATTAATTTAAGTAATTGATTGATTGATTGATTTGAAACATAGAAAAAAATATATACCTGTTCAACAAAGAGCTAGGGTAAGCCATCATAAACCATCAGAGAGCTGTCTTGTCCTTAGGCAGATATTATCCGAGCAGCTTTGTTCACTACAGATACTTAAGAACTTTCTCGCATGTACTAAACAAGACTGAATTGGCATAGCCTAGATGGGATAGACCAGTATTAAATCATCAGAGATATCAAGATTTATTACTAGATCTTTTTATTTTTCCAGGTGTAATAAGAAGCATTCAAAAGGTTGTTGCAACGATCCAACGTGATGCAGTCTGGTGGCTCCATACAGTCGTTCCAAAGATGTATACAAATATTCAAACTGCATACTTGTCATGGTAAGTATAACCTGTTAATTAACGCCACCAGCGAAGTTGACGAGGTCATTTTTTCAGTCATGTTGGTGTGTATTGTGTGCAGCATAACTTAAAAAGTACCGTAATTTACAGATTCTGACAAAGTTTTGGAAGAGACAAAAGGATACAATTTTGAGATCTCACCACTAAATGTGTCTTACGGTAGGAAAATCCAAAATTGAGTTATCGGTATTCTCCAATAAAGCAAAATAAAGCTGTAATCTACACTTTAAATGAAATTCATTGGATAGTTGATCCCAAGATATGAGCATTTAAAATGTTCATATATGAAAACATGGTTTTGAGAAAGATATTAAAGCAATCTAAAAATAAACAATTAACATACTATAAATCAAAGAAAACCTGTATAAAGGGCACTTTTCTACATTGAAACCTACTTAAATGGTATATCATAGTAAGATATAAGTACCATAGTATTCATAATTGGTTTCCTACCAGTAAGCTCTACAGAAGATGGACTGACCTACTTTCATAGGCCTAGTCTTTTCACTGGTCTGAGAGCCTGTTACATGATTCTTGTAATCCTTTGTATATTTAAATAATTCTTATCTATTGTTCTATTTTTTTTTATATGATATGGATGTATATTTACAAAATAAAGAATGAATGAATGAATGAATGAATTATTATCATTGTTATTGTTATTGTTATTATGCTGATGTAGCTGTTGAGAGTTGACAAGGACAGTATGATCTAAAATCAGAGCATCCATTATACTTTTAATTAGGCTTGGTCTTCCGCTTATGTATTGCACTTCGAAAAGAATTTAGGTTTTTTTAATTTTTTATTGTGTTTCTCTTTTGAAGTTTACGTAAAATTGTACAAATGGATGGTTTAGACTGCAGTCTTGATAACTGGCCGCAAGGAGCTGACCGATCGTAAGTTGTTCCATTTTATTACCTCTGCCATGGAATTTGCCACAGTTATGTTTTCATTCGTTGTGGTAGGTGTGTGTGTGTTTGTCTGTTCACAGCATAACTGATAAGGTAATTGACACATAACGACGAAATTTTCAGAGAAGTTCGGAAATGACGCAAGAAACAATATAATACATTTTGGCGAAGATCCGTGGTCACATGCACCGAGCTTCGGAAAAACATGCTGCATATTTTGGATTGCTGTTCCATATTTCTTTTCTCCTTCCTTCTATCTATAATACTTGTCTTTATGAAATTAAACATTTACTAATAATCTTTTTTCAGTTTATTATTTTTCAAACAGATATATATATATATATATATCGGACGGATATCTGCAGACGGATCCGTCTGCAGATGAGGGCTTAATCCTAGTGGCTATTTGATTAATTTTTCCGATCTTGTTCGGA